>LNAC01000037.1:1634247-1668601 GCA_002007465.1 Ailurus styani | reverse complement strand
GGACCGGCTCCTTTCTATTCGACCTCGCTGACTGCCTGTTGTCATCGTCCGCGGTCCCGCGTGGGCGCCGCTCGGGACCCTTGGCGTCCCCGCTGGCGCCGCAGTAATCTCCGCGCCCTCCGCGCCGCCCCCACCCCGCCCCCACGGGCCTGGCGCCGGCCGCGGCCACCGGCGAGTGAGGGGAGGGACCCGCGACAGCTCTCCCCTCCCCGGACCAGGGCAGCGCCGTCTGTCCCCACCTGCTTCTGCGGGGCAGCGCAGGGGTTGCCTCCCACTCCGCCGCTCCCCAGTCTCCCCGGGTGTAGGCCACTTCGGGCCCCCTGCCGGATCCTTTCCGCTTACCCCAGGGGAGAAGACAGAAGGGACTTCGCCTGCTTGCAACGACGTAAAAGAAAAACCAACCCTCGCCAGTCGGAAGGGACGAAGTACCCTTTTGCGTGAAGATGTATGCTAGGAACGAGTAAGCAGTCTGGGGGTAGGCTTTGCTGGGAAGGGCCTGGGCCCCTTCCAGCGCTGGGCACAGGTATAGGCATCCCTTCCAGACGCCCAAAGGTCAGGCAGCGTCAGAGCTTCCCCAGGCACATTGCTGAAGTGACATTTCAGAGCATAAGCCTTCTGCGCCTGCATTATCCACCCACATAAGATTTAATATTCTATACGAGCATACGTGTGTATCAGAACCGGAGGCCTCGGCAAAGTAGACAACAAACAACACTAAGAATTTTGCATCCATTTAATCACCTCTCCCTGAAACCTATTGTTCATTTGGGGAGCATCTTCTTTAATTGTCAATAGATTTTAAGTGTGTTAATTTATTGAGAATATACGTCCGTCATTATACTGGTCCCTTCTGATAGGCGTATGTTCATTTAATTTTCACAACTCTAAGGAGGTTATTGTATGGTGGTTATTTAAGCCCGTACTAGAGATAAGGAGACTAGGCCCAAAGAAACCTAAGTAACTTCACCAAAGACAACCTAGTGGTCTCTAACCACAAAGCCTATGATTCAACGATCAGCTCCCCACATCGCCTTAGATGTGGCGGGACAGATTACAAGGTAACTAGTAGAATTTACTCCTAGTCAAAAAAAAAAAATAGTTTTAATGTTTTGTCAACTTAAATTATTTTCTGTAAAAAGTTCAGAAAAATACTTTCTCCTTTATTTCAGCTTGGTCTTTTGCAATCGCCATGAGGACCGTCAGGTTTAAAAGCAAAAACCAGTATTGAATTCTTATCACTACAGTTTATTTTTTAATTAGTGGGGCATTATCCACAATTATGAACAGGCAATGGAAAAGGTGGGGTTGTAAATTTATACTGGTAAAGGCACTACTGCTACTCTCACCACCCCCTGGGTGTTGATCTTGCCTGCACATTTATTTTGAAGGCCTAGACCTGCCCGACACCATGTTCCCTTTTCTGCTTCTTGAGGTGGAAAGGGTTCTGGTGGCGGATTTGGTGCAAAAAGTATTTGGAGCATAATCTGCAGCATGTCCTGCCTGAAGAGGATGTCAGTTGATATACATATTAGATAGAAATATCAATGGGAAGACTTAATTAACTTTGCAGATCTTATTTTCCCCCATTTTACAGCTGAGAAAATTAAGGACTCAGCATTTGTAGCAGCTTCCTAATAAATGGCAGACCTAAAATTCAAACCAGCCTCTGTGCAACCCCAAAGACCATTGTTAGCCACTGTGATGGTATTATTCACAGAGTAGTCAGAAAAATAGTAAATATTTTTAGTACACTGTATATGTTTCGATGACTGTACCAAATATGTAAAAAGTACAAATGCTGAATTTAATACTCTCCTCATTAGACCACAATTTTTGAATTTCATGTTGGTATGCAACATTACTTCTAAATAAAAGTGGGGAGATGCACAATTTGGATACAGTAAAATTTCATACTTTAGCATATTGTTTATACAGATGTAATTTTCGCATGGTTTTTTACTCCCTTCTAAAATCAGATTTTCAGCAAGACCTTGCTTTCAATTTACTTTGTTCCCATGTGATTTTTTTATACACCTTCATAAGAATGTATTTACAGAAGTTATTTTTAAAAACCTAGGATTATATCACAGAGCTAGTATTCAACTTCTTATTACTATCTTCGAGTCCATCTAGGCTTAAATGTACATATATTACATGGACACTAACAGAAGTGATATAAAATGTCATATTTTAGTCCAAATTTGAAATGAGAAATTGAGCATAGGAAACAAAGAATTTTGAAGTTGTATAAGCAAAATGTATTGCTTGTTTAAATAAGCATTATTTCCAGCATTTCTA
Source organism: Ailurus styani (assembly GCA_002007465.1). Taxonomy (NCBI): domain Eukaryota; kingdom Metazoa; phylum Chordata; class Mammalia; order Carnivora; family Ailuridae; genus Ailurus; species Ailurus styani. The sequence goes on along the minus strand of LNAC01000037.1, from coordinate 1,666,303 downwards.
TTGAGTATCACTTTTATAATTATTGTTAGATCATCTGTAATAATTTAACTTAATAATTTTCTTTAAACTATTTGTATTATAAGTTTATCAGACCAAGGAAACTTCTTATCATCATCATAAGTGGAAAAATCAATATAATTTACCATAAATAGAAAATAACCTTGCAAATGAATCTGTATTATGTAAATAAAAATGATTTATTCTTTGCCATCTAAAATTACTTCACACACCAGTTTGAGAAACACTGGTTTAAAGAATTACATTCCTTATGTCCCTCAGGCTCTCCAAGACATATTTTCAAGCCTTTCCTTTCTTTTACTGTAGAGAAATGTTGAATCCAAGATGATTTTAGGTTTTGCCTTTAATATTCTGTTGGGTTTTTTTTAAAGATTTTATTTATTTATTTATTTGTTTGTTTGTTTGTTTGTTTGTTTGACAGAGAGAGAGAGAGAGAGAGAGAGAGATCACAAGTAGGCAGAGAGAGAGAGAGGAGGAAGCAGGCTCCTTACCGAGCAGGGAGCCCGATGCAGGCCTCGATCCCAGGACCCTGAGATCATGACCTGAGCTGAAGGCAGAGGCTTTAACCCACTGAGCCACCCAGGCACCCTAATATTCTGTTTTTATTCAATTATTGATTTCCTTACCTAAAATACACATTTCTGAAGTTGAGGTGTCTTTTTAAAGTTAATTTATTTTTATTGTTTTTCTTAGCATCTTTCTCCTGGTAAAATTCGAACAATTCATAAGTATACAATTAAAAACTAAATTACTCTCTAGAGAGACTATAGCAGTTACCCATTACCCTCCCCTTCCGTCTGCCCCCTCAAGGCTTCATCTTAGGCCTTAACCTTTGAGAAAGAAATACTCCAACTGTTAACCTCGTGAAGTGGCGGCATCTATTGGCCCCATCTGGTACAGCAACAAACTTCATTCAGGCAACCAAGGAGAGAGGAAAAAGTAAGACAATGAGAGGGGGTCAAAGAGCTTGAAAAGACAGGTGGGGAAATTCTGAAATCTGCTGGAAAATTCTGGAGTGATTCAGAAACACTAACAGACCCTACATGACACGAATCAGGTCATCAGAATATCCATAAATGTCCAACTTAATGTGAGAAAAGACATGTGTTTGGGAGCAAAAATAATGTGACTTTATGTGAAAATCAGGGGAAATCAAAGATTCCCTTAGTAATTCCCTTAGCCAACCCCTCCAGGGTGGGATGCTTCTACAGTTCTCATCTACAATTTGTTTGTTTTTCAAGTGTGCATAGTACTGTTTGGCATTGGGTTTTATAGAAGACAAAGTAAACAAACAAAGCCCTCTAGGAGCTCAGAATCCAAAGCACAGTTTTTATTTTAATTTTATTTAAAAGCAACCTTAAGGGAAGACCATTCCATCATTTTAGTAAGAATGAAATATAGGCTAAAAAATTTTAATAAGACACCACATTCACCAATAAAAGAAAGCAGAAGCCTGGATGCTTATAGAAATAATTCCAAAATAGATCTTTTGAGCTACTCCATTGGTGGACCTTTGAACTCCAGCTGGAAGTATACACAGTTCTAAACAAAACAAAAAACAAAAAAACAACAATTGTGTCTTAGTAAGTTCTAAGCAAACCCTTTGAGCTTTGGGGGAATGGCCTTTCAGAGGCCAGCATCCATATGAAGTAGGTTTAGTGCTGTTTTACTCAACTACTCTACCAATGACAGATTACGGGAACAAATGAAGATAAGACACAATTGCCCAGAAATCTAAAGTGCTATGCTGCTGAATTACTAAAATCTGTAAATAAACACATATTCTGAGTAATTTTGTGCAAACAGATCAAACTTAAAAAGGTTTCTACTGGTTTATGAAAGTGAAGAAATCGGATCTGCAGGGGACCTGTTGGGTCATTCTCTTCTGCTGGGCTCTCTACTAAACTTCCTCATTCTTGGCAGAGTCTCTAAAGAAAGGGAAATAAATGCACACTCTCTGGGAGACAGCTTCATTATATTTACTTTTAAATTCTCTCTTGAAATTTTTTCTCCAGTTAAATCCTTTTAGTACCACATTATGCAATTCTACTCTATCTTTCATGTTTACACCCAACCTTCAGATGTTTATAAACAGATATCATGCCCACTTTTAGTCATCTGCGAGCCACGTTAAACAAATGTAAGGCCTTTTAATCTTGTTTCAGCTCAGTCTCTCCAAGCCCTTAATCATTCTTATTGCTTGTCTCTGAACTCTTTCCAGTTTCCTAGATGTTCATTTCTGTTAGCCGGATCCCACATTGAACGCATAGTTCCAGGTGTGGTCTCATTAGCATACTAGACTGAGTCCTTTTTTTTTTCTTTTTCTTCTGTGGCCTTATGTTTTGGCTTCATTGCAAACTCCCACCAGTTCATGCTACTTTACATATCCTCACAAACTTACATGTAACTTTTTTCTCTATTTTCACTTCAGCAGAGTTTCTTCTAGCATACTGAAGCAATCTGGATTTCGCAAGTACTTCAAATGCATAGTTCTAAATGATAATAAGAGTCAGTATATGAACTATATATCACTTGGTTATCCTTTTGATTTCAGGGGTTTATAACTATGTTTCAAATAAGGAAAGATCTAACTAACATCTTTTTTAATACAACTCTTTATTATACATCTTTATGATGTCCATCTACTTATAAAAGATGTCCGCCGATTATATTTCCAAAGTCCCCAAAGTCCACCGATGATAATTCCCAAGTACCCAGATTATGAAGGGCAAATAAATCAATTTGACAATTTTAAGGTAATGCATTTGGCACTGTTAACTCCATTACCTATTTATTTTATAAAAGTTCAAAGTTGGGAAGACTGCTGTATTGCAGCTATCCATTTAGACTGCATATTTTTTTAAAGATTTTATTTATTTAATAGAGAGAGAGAGAGAGACAGCGAGAGAGGGGATACAAGCAGGGGGAGTGGGAGAGGGAGAAGCAGGCCTCCCGCTGAGCATGGAGCCAAATATAGGGCTCCATCCCAGGACCCTAGGATCCTGACCTGAGCTGAAGGCAGACGCTTAACGACTGAGCCACCCAGGAGCCCCTAGACTGAATTTTTTTTTTTTTTTATTTTTTATGTCCTAGAGTACAAACATTTAGAAACCACATCTTTACACATTTTTTTAATTCTAGCTGTATATTCTCACCCCCACCCCTAACACACATTAAAATGACTTTCCTGTTCACCTGATTCTTTTATTCTGACATGAACCATCTCAAAATAAATGGTCAGCCCTCTGAACCTCTACTTCTCCACCCTGTTCAGTACTAGAAACCTGACTTGGTTCTCTTTTCTTTAGAAACTTCTCTCTCTCTTTTTTTTAAAGATTTTATTTATTTACTTGACAGAGAGAGAGAGACACAGCAAGAGAGGGAACACAAGCAGGGGGAGTGAGAGAGGGAGAAGCAGGCTTCCCACCGAGCAGGAAGCCCAATTACAGGCTTGATCCGAGGACCCTCGGATCCATAACCCGAGCTGAAGGCAGATGCTTAACAACTGAGCCACCCAGGCGCCCCAGACTGCTCTCTTTAAAATCATCCGTGGTGGGGCGCCTGGGTGGCTCAGTCGTTAAGCGGCTGCCTTCAGCTCGGGTCATGATCCCAGGGTCCTCGGATCAAGCCCTGCATCCGGCTCCCTGCTCTGTGGAGTCTGCTTCTCCCTCTGCCACTCCCCTGCTTGTGTTCCCTCTCTCACTGTGTCTCTCTCTGTCAAATAAATAATTAAAATCTTTTAAAAAAATAAAATCATCCGTGGTCATTCTCATGGTCATTTCTTCATCACCCTTGACTTCCGGGAAGCATTTGGTATTATCGACACCCTTCTGCTAACTTCCAGCAGGCTTCTCCTCTTTCAACTTCCATGATTCTGTGTTTATCCCCCAATTGTACTTCTCTAATTCCTATGGTACCACCTTCATAGAGGCCCAATGCTTAAGATTTGTCCTCAGTCTTTCTTACCTTTCATATAGCAGGAGTCAGCAGGACAAGTTTATTCTGAATTGGCAGTGTCTCCTTATCTGTTCTTCCATTTCTTTCTCACTGCTGCCTCCCCAGGCCAGATTCTGCAGAACTGCCATCCTCCTCTCACAGGCTCTCTTCAGCTAACCCATTACACAGACATAGGAGTTTGTCTTTCTCTAAAACGTAACTCTTGTCTCAGTGAAAATACACAGTAGGTTTCAAATGTCAGTTTAATAAAGTGCAAACATCTAATCCAGCAGTGAACTGCCCAGAGCAGATGTGGCAAACCGGAACCTTCCATCTTCTTTACCCTCTTATGCACAGTCCTTTGTATCTAGCAGGTGATCAATATTTACTTACATAAGTTAGTTAATCAATTGAAATTACGTATTTAAATGAAGGCTGACCAAAGACTTCAGTTGATAACCTGCTTGCAATAGGGCATAGTCAGTATGATGGGAATCTTCCTCCTATGTGTTTAATTTGTTTTTAGGTAATGCCAATGGGGCAGTTTGATACCCTTCAAGACCAAAACAACTTCCTTCTTTTGTATTCTACTTTTTACTGTTTCCCATTAGCAGAGATGAAGTGTTCTGGATGTGTCCTATAATTCGGGATCCATGATGAATCATCCCAGCTTCAGGACCCAATTTCCAAAGTAGTCTATCAGCTCAAGAAAACAGAGATTGGGATTCATGGCTCAGGAAGGGAATTTGAGGGCTACTCACCCAGGCAGGAGAGGGAGGGCTGGGGCAGAAAAAAGCAGGAGGATAGGGACTCAGGATGACTGCCTTTTTTTTCCTCTGTTAGTCGACCTCATGTAGGCTGGGGACCTATTATTATTGTACTCATTAAAAGAACTTCCTTGGGGTGTCTGGGTGGCTCAGTCGGTTAAACATCTGCCTTAGGCTTGCGTCGTGATCTCAGGGTCCTGGGATAGAACCCCTGCATCCGGCTCCCTGCTCAGCGGGAAATCTTCTCCCTCAGCCTCTGCCCCTCCCCCTCGTTCATGCCCACCCCCATACATAAATGAAGTTCTTAAAAAATTAAAAATAAAAGAACTTACTTGGCTTCAGACTTCCTCCTAACTTGATATTAACTGAAAGTGCACCATAGTTACCCTATCTGAAGTAAAAGGATGAGCCCACACTCCTTTGTTTCAAGATGAAATGAGCCAGTGCAAGTGAAACAACTTTGTGGTCTCCAAAGTGCTATATACTCAGGTAAGACAAAGCCTTGGGGAGGTCTTTGTGCTGTTGCTCCTTATCTCTGCCTCTTTGGAACAGTTGAGTGCTTAAAGTACTGTAGCATTTTTCTCTTGAACTTCGGATAAGAGGCAATCTGAATAGTAACAATGGATCTCTTACCACGCCCCCCTCACCCCGCCCCTACCCCACCCCAGCCCCATTGAATCAATGAAGCTATTTTAAAGGAAAGAAACCCCTAAACATTTATAATTTCTCCCCCAAATTGGCTCATTGCCAAAAAATTATTCTTTTTTTTTTTTTAAGATTTTATTTATTTATTTCACAGAGGGAGAGAGATCACAAGGAGGCAGAGAGGCAGGCAGAGAGAGAGGGGGGGAAGCAGGCTCCCCGCTGAGCAGGGAGCCCGATGCGGGCCTCGATCCCAGGACCCTGAGATCATGACCTGAGCCGAAAGCAGAGGCATTAACCCACTGAGCCACCCAGGCGCCCCAAAAAATTATTCTTAACAGCCAGGACTGAAGCCACCTAGGACATCAGTCCTGAGGAATTCAAGAGCCTGGTGGCATGGCCTGGTTTTCACCCTGGGTTTTAGGTATATCAAATTCCTAAGCCCCTCTTCTTTCACTGTCAGATCCTGTCCCCAGTCCTCCTATTCACAGGCCTGTTCTTTAGTGAGTGGCCCCCACTGACAAGCTCCCCATTGGAACTTTCTTCTCCTTGGCTTCTGTGGTTCAGCTGCAGCCTTGGTCACCTCCAGCCCTCTGACCCCTCCTTTATCCTTGCCTAGAATCCATTCTGGCCATTTAAACGTGGATGTCCCTTAGCATCTGCTCTTAGCACTCAAGTGTGCTTATTCAATGTAAGGAGGTTACTGTCCTCCAGAAGATTTCAGTCTAGAGCAGAAAATAGAGCATTTAAAAATAGTTATAACATGAGTGAGAAAGTGTCAAGCTTAAGAGAAACATTGACAAGCATACCATTTTAGTTCAGAACGGAGAGTTTGCTTCCATTTGAGGGAATAAAGGAGGTGGCACTTCGACCTGGCCTTTGGATCATGAAGAGTGTTTATGTCTAGGAATATGTATAATTCAAAACAAGAAAAACAGAAGCCATTGTCTCTCCATTCCAGACTCCTCCAGAACCAGATACTCTTCTCCCCGTGTTCCCTTACCTATTAATGGCACCATAAACTCGCAGGTCCCCTGAGGTACAAATGAGTCCTTTCATTCCTTAGCCCCCTGGTCATCCAATCAGTTGCTGAATCCTAGAGGTCTCACTTCTGGGATAAGCTTTGCTTTATCCCTTCCTCTGTATTTTTTTAATGCTAACTTAATCTCTGTTTCATTTGCTCTCACATAGAGTATTTAAATAGCCATACAATTGGTTTTCCCATTTCTAATGCCTTTCCCCACTTCTATCAGATTACTCATTTTACAACACAGCTCTGTTCATGCCACTACTTTATTTGGGGCAGAGGGGAATCAGCCTTTAAGCTCACATACCAGAGCTTCCACTCTCTCGTCCCATCCTGTCTTTCCAACATGATTTGTCTGGCTCTCAGTCCCTCAGCCACCCCACCGCAGATGATCTTGGCTTTTTTATGAGCTCCTCCATAGTTGTGTGGTAGGTGTGGATAATAGTCTACCTAAGATGATGGTTACTTGTAACATTTTATTCGCCTTTGTGTCTTCTGGAGTGCTTAAGGTAGAATTGTATACTTGGTAGGCATGACAGAAAAATGGGCTGAATAAGTCAACAATAATTCTTTAATAAACATACTGCATATATACTATCTGAGCCTCCATGTATTGCCGGGGTCTCAGTGAAATACACCTTTGTATTAATTGGTATAGGTATAACTAAAAAAGAAAGAGAGAGAGAGAGAGAGAGAAAAGAAATCCTAAAAGTGATAATAGGTCAGTGGAAGGAGTTCTTCCATGTACATCATAAACTGTTGTGGAGAATTAATTCATGACATCACATGCTGGTTTTCTGTGTGTGTGTGTGTGTGTGTGTGTGTGTGTGTGTGTGTGTGAAGACAGTTTCAACAGAATTATGGGCTGTTTATATCTTGAAGGTACTAAGAATTATGCAACTAATCAAGTTTCTTTTTTTGATTTCCTTCTAAAACTTTTAAAGCCACCCTTGGACTTCATCCCCAGCAAGGGTATAAGTTGCTATAGGATAGTATGTCTTTTTGTATTAGTCTTGTCCCCTATACCATTTAAGGCCCCATCTTATCTTCCTTCTTTCTTATCTTCCTTCTTTCTTACCTGATTTTAATTTTTTTAATCAGATTTTATCCATATAAGCCTCCTACATATAAATAGCTATTAAATGTGTTCATACTATTTTGAATCATCATATAACAAAAAATAGGGCAAAAGTAACTTCAGGGCCAGAATTTTAGGATCCTGCACTTTAAAAAATATATCATTCATTCTTATGAATTCCTTCCACTCTTCCTCTAACTTGCTTACTCCACCCTTGTCAGCAACCCACCAAAAAGCTCCAGGAAATAGATTTCTTTCCTTTTTTCAGTAACAGTACGATTAATACTTGTCATAGAATAGCTGCTTTTATAAACCTATAAATAAGTTTGGTCTTATTGTGGCCCAATAGGGCACCTGAGTGGCTCAGTCAGTTAAGCAGATGCCTTTGGCTCAGGTCATCATCCCGGATTCCTGGGATCGGGATCGAGCCCCGCATTGGGCTCCCTGCTCAGTGGAGAGCCTGCTTCTTCCTCTGCCTGCTGCTCCCCCTGCTTGTGTTCTTTCTCTCTCACTCTTGCTCTATCACAAATAAATACAAAAAAACCTTAAAAAAAAATAATGTGGCCCAATCTTCTCATTCTCTAGCTATGAAACTCTGGTTGCAGGAGATTAAGTGATTTGTTTGCTCATTAAATGTGGGGAAATGGAAATAGAATAGAGGTCTCTCAACTCTTCCACACTGACTGAAGTCACTGAGCATAGCATCTGTGTATGATTGTGTCTGAGGACAACACATTTTTAACAGGAATGCTAAATATAATATTAGTTTTAGAAAATATACAACTAATGGAGAAGTAACATAATTGACAAGTCTCACTTTTTTTCTATTTCCAAATAGCAAACATCACAGCTCATCAAGACTTACACTCATTTCACAAATTAAACCCACAAAGCATTGTTTATGCATTTAGTTCAACGTGCAAACAATGCCTCATTGAGGGTTGCATTTCAAAACAAGTAAAAACTGGCTTTAGTTCTTTCTTCATGTCATTGTAAGTTTGAAGTGTATGCTTATATAAAATAGCTTCTCATGGCTATCAGTGGTCTGTATACTATGGGTAACTAGCTAAATTAACTCCTAGTTTAACTTTACTGCTTGTTAGGGAGTCTACAAACTGTACCTTGGTGCCATTCTTGATCAAACATAAAAGAAAATGTTTTGTTTCTTCAATTTTGCAATCTGTATTTAATTTAGATCCCTCAAATCATTAAACAGCAAATCTGTTATTTCAATGTCATTAGCATTTCTGTTAAAGTAGTGGTGATGAATAGTTTTTCATATTAAAACTCATAAGGATTACTCAACTCAGTACCAATGCAATTATACATTCAAATATGGTACACCAGTTTAAAAGTGAATGTCTGTGGCTCTTTTCTTGTTTTTAAAAATTTATGTAATAACCTAAGATTTGAGATAGCTCATAAAAAAAGTCATTTTACCTATTAAGGTGACCCCAAAATTCCAGTTATTAATAACTTGTTATTATATGTGAGTTAGTCCACACTTTAATAAAAAACCCTTTCTTACAAAGACTGTTCCATTTTTTAAATATTCTTAAATGCTTTTTCATAACTTCATGACTTGATGAAGTTCTATTAAGAGGCCTCTAGAATTTTCTTGTGAATAAACCGAGAAGCCCAATCATTTTATAAAATGAAGAAAAGAACACAGAACTCAACCAGAATCACCTTTTCTTTAGACTTTCCCAAATCCCATCAGATTTATCATGGAATATAGTTACCAAACCTGTGATCTCATTCCCGCCGATGCAGATGAACCATAATTTTGGGCAAAGGTAAAACAACCATTTCTCTTGTATTTCTAATATATTTCTAAACAATATCAAAAATGTAACAAAATACTTTGTGGTAATCTCACCAGGATGTGGGCCTATTTCTTAAAAAATAATCTAATTTTAATAGTTATCCCTCTGGGACTGTAAACTAAAATTTAGAAGTCATCATCTCAAAATATTGTTAGTGGTACTTTTTGCTAAGACAACTGTCTTGGAATTGACATCCTGAAATTCACCTCCATAAAGCTCTTCATGCACACAGCCTTAAAATATCCATCTTAATGTTTACTTGACATTTTACAAACAGGAATGGCTTAGTATCATCTAAAAGATGAGATATTTAACTGAAAATTTCTCCCTCTAGATCATCTTCAAAAATATTATGTGTCTATGCTCTATTTAGTACCCTGTTTGATATTAAACCTCAAAAGGGCCATTTATCCTATTCTGTTTTTAGCTGAAAGTCAGTTTTTCTCAATGTCAAAATAAAATCTATTGTTTGAAATGAAATCTTTGATACAGAAACAATTTAGTTCCTAAAGTAAATAAAACACAAAAACAATAGCAAAAAAAGAAAAAAGGTATGTTTTTTCTCCAAAATAATTCGTATTTCAACATGTATTAATCCTACCGGGGGGGGGGGGGCCTGGGGGGCTCAGTGANGGTGCCTGGGTGGCTCAGTGAGTTAAAGCATCTGCCTTCGGCTCAGGTCATGATCTCAGGGTCCTGGGATCGAGCCCTGCATCAGGCTCCCTGCTCGGTGGGGAGCCTGCTTCCTCCTCTCCCTCTGCCTGCCTCTCTGCCTACTTGTGATCTCTCTCTGTGTATCAAATAAATAAAATCTTTTAAAAAAATCCTACCAGTAATTTTATATGCTATTTATGTTATTTTTGCTTGTGTAATAAGAAGTTAGATTCATCAGTCTACTACAGATCAGAGTGTCCCTTCTGGAAACGTGAAAATTTGGGAATCCTGTTGGAAATCTGGATAACCAGTGCCTTATCTCTTTGTTCTGATAGAACGTGTATTGTGCCTGACAGATTGTACAATTTCATTATTAAGTTCCTTTAAATCTCTTTAATCAGTTTGATATAGTCCTGATAACTTGTTCTAAAGGATGAACATCAAGGGAAGAATGAGTTAGAGAAGAGGTTGCCTAACTGGTAGGAACTGGAGGGGAAGGAGGTAGGGTTAGATAAAGGAGTTACGTATTGATTCAAGTTGCTGTCATGGTTAAGGGTGTCTGCTTCCCACTCTCAGCAAGAATTCCTTTGACATCATCCATAACTCATAGTCTCATAGCATCATTTTAGGACCTGGCAAATAGTAGGTACCTATAAATGTTTGTTGAATAAATAAAGTAATCCAATCTTGAATTTAGAACTTAATACTAATGATATATATATATATATATTTCCCTAAATATAATATTAATATAGGTTTTATATGTATAATATGTTTATTATTATTAATCATTAATCATTATTTTGTTTTTATTTTAATATTTATATTAAATCATTATGAAATTATGTATTACACATTAAATTATATTAAATGTAAATATTATAATATTAATTATTATTAATTCTTATATTTATTATTATATATTTATAGCTATATATAGAAACTTTATAAAGGTTTCCCTTAGTCCACCTTTCTGGAGATTTCAGGCAGTCATGGCTGCATGAGTTTTCAGACTTCTACATCACAGAACAAGAACACTGCTTTGTTATACTTCAATCTGAATGGGAATGTATCTTGTTCCTCTCTCTCTCTCTCTCTCAATCTCTCTCTCTCTAGCTCTCTGTTACTTTAAAGCAAGTTTTAAATTTAAGTAATATCCCTTAATTGATCTCACACAGATGATGACAGAACAGGGCCAGGATGATTATGGAATACACAAAAAATAGTCAAAACCTTAATGATACTTCCAGTTTTTCATTAAAACACACTATTTTGAATGTGTTGATTTGGCGAAGAATGACCTTTTGGCTCTGATAATCATTTTTCCTGTAATGTTAAATGAGTGTCAAGAAATTTATCCTCCTACCACACTTAAAGAAACAATAATAGTATGAGTTGGTTATGAGCTGCTTTGATAGGGTACTGTAAAGCCCTTTAGTCTTTAAAGAGTCCTGGCATTAGGTGACTTTAATTGTTGGTTTCAGATGTCAGTCTCCATCAGGAACACAGCTGGAGACTGATAGGTGTCACTTGGGAATAAGCATTTTGGATTACTTTGAAGTCAATTGAACTGAACATGAAAATTTTATAGTTAGTGGCAGATTTCTTTTTAAGATATATTTAAGTAAAGTATCACTTAAACCAATTACATTAAAAACTATCCAGAATAAGAAACCTCAAAGGAAAATTCTCCTCAGTGGTAAAGTGTTAATCAAATAAACCAAGAAAACATTTTCCCCAAACCCATAATTTCCATGCTTTGGGTTGTTCTCATTTGGATGTAGCCCATTTTAACTCTTTCATTTCATTCCTAAGGATCTTCCATTTTGACATAGTTATTTTTTAAAAGTCATGGAAATGGTAACACACAGAGGACCAGGGCAAGGGGTATAATGGTTAGGCATTGTAGGGAACACTTTGGGAATTTCATCTGTGCCTGGCTGTGACTGATCCCTCGTGTTTTTATTGAGTTTCCCTAGACGATGCAAAACCAATGCCTCCTGGTCCTCTAGAGTTGTCCTTTTTTTATCCAGAGAGAGGTTAGAAATGACTCATTTATTCTCCAACAGGTGCAAGAGGACAAGGGTATTTTTCCTCAATGATTAGAATGTTTCAATTCTGTTTCCTACTAGAAAGTTTCCATAAATCAGTTTTTAATCGAATTGTGATTTATAGCAGAATCTTAATGCCCTTGAAATCAAAATGAAAAGTAACTTAATATTAAAGTCCATGCACTGCAAATCAGGCAGCCAGTAGGATCAATACAGGCCACACTACCTGCTGTGTACTGGCATCAGCCAATGAATCCCTACTTTACAAAAAAGCAGAATAGAGAAGATTTTTTTAAAAAGAAATGGTATGGGGCACCTGGGTGGCTCAGTGGGTTAAGCCTCTGCCTTCGGCTCAGTCATGGTCTCAGGGTCAGCAGGGAGCCTGCTTCCTCCTCTCTCTCTCTCTGCCTGCCTCTCTGCCTACTTGGAATTTCTCTCTCTGTCAAATAAATAAATAAAAATCATCTTTAAATAAAAAATTAAAAAAATTAAAAAAAGAAAAAAGAAATGGTATGTACTATATAAATTGGTGGACTTCAATGTTTTATCCAAAGTTCCTTCCACTGTGCTCTCCAGTTTGCCAGTTTTTAACTCTTATTTCAGTACAAATAATATCATATCAACCCCAGACTAATCACTTCATGCTTTATTCCCTCAACTTTTTCATTCTCAGCATCCCCTAGAAAACTATCATCCAGCAGCTTCTATTCTTTGCTTGAATCTCTGGAGAAACTTGTTCTGGACACTTCTTGTATTGTATTGTCCCTGGCATACATAGCTATCAGAATGACTGCACGTAATGACCCTTTTATGGGACTCCCTGCCATCATGGGACATTTAGGTGTATTCCATCGCCCAGTTGTTGAGCCAGCTGCAAACAAACGAATTTGTGCTTCTTTCTAGAACTAGAGATATGATAAAATACATCTCTGAGAACTCTGTAAGAGTGGAAGCTATCATAAACACACAGTCAGAGTCAGAGAATGAAACGTATTTTAAGGTTTCTATCGACAAGTGGGATATGCTCTTCCTAACAGGGGGTGATCAGACTTTATAGATTCTGCACCATGCTGTGTTTTATGCCTGAGTTTTTCCTTTGGATGCATAGACCAGAGAGCATAGTGGAAGAAACACCACACAGGAATCCAGAGTCCTGGGTACCAGGTGCACATCTGCCTCTGTTTGTTGACACTTAACCTCTCCGTTCAGTTCCCTAATCTGCAGAAAAAGAGGCTCCAGCTCCGTGGTGATCCCTAAAGGCCTGCTCCAGCTGGACCATTGATTCTGCTGCTCCCCCTGCCTTGTTTGCCAGCCATTGAATAAGCATTTAATTGTTGCCTAATATGTACCTAGGTTGGATGAATTTCTTAGTGACTAAATAAATCTGTTTCCCAACTGAGGCCAGGTCTATAAATGGTAAGTAAATTAAACCAATAGCATAAGTACTGCTCTACTCAAATTTCTGCAGATTTTCTGTGAAGAGTAACTGAGGGTCAGGGAGCAACTGTGTACATGGGTCTGGCTGCTAATTTAGCATCAGAGGACCTGTGCTAATCCAGGATAATTACTTTTCAGGTCCAGCTTATCATGGGTGTGTGAATATGGCCGTTATTCAGATGGTGTCCTGTAACAACTTTCAAGTGATGGGAGGAGGGGAAGAAGTGAGTCATGTTAGTAGACATAATTATACATAGTGAAAAAAAGTACTGGGAAAATTCAATTAAACCCACACACATGTACATACATAAGTGGATGTTTTTAATTAGGATTGGGATTGCCCACGAGGCTATATAGTTATTATATAGTCTTGACTGTGATAGCAAAGTGGGTCACACTTTAATTGTGTCACACAGTAAAAATGTTTCGATATGGGCTAGGGAGATAGAGTGTTTGAATGGCTGGGGAAGTAGAGGTCTGGGAGAAGTGTCACAGTGGAGATAAATTGGAACCAGAATGGGTCAAGAGGGGAGCGTCAGACCCCAGGGGAAGAAAGCCAACAAAGGAGAGACAAGAGAATAACAAAAGATCTGCTTAGTCAACTTCTTGCTCTATTTAGAGCCTATTGCTGGTTTATGTTTACCTCTTGGTTATTTTCGATAATATGATGCTTCCGATTCTTAGTACTTAAAACATGATCTTTATACTTATACCACAGTGGAACTTCTGTGAGGCCAAGTTTTCTCGTTAATTCTGTGCACTTATAAAATAGAATAGCCACAGGTAAACTGATTGATTTCTCCAAATCTAACATAGAGATAAAAAGTCACTTTTCCTAATCTCTGATTCTAGAAAGCTCAGTGCCTAAAGGGCAGGAAGGGAAAGAAGAATCATTCATTACCAAAATACCAGCAAGGTTAGAAATACTACAGAGAAATACACATTAAAGACTTACGTAGTAATCTTTGTGTAGTAAAGTATGCAGTAACATTAAACAACTTTATTTTGCGCTCACCAGATATTTTATGTGGATAATCTCCCTTAATGCTGACAACTCTAAAAGGTAGCTACTATTTTTAGCCCATTTTACAGATGAGAAAATGAAGGCTTAGAGAGGTCAAGTCACTTAGTCAAGCTCACTCTGCTAAGCAAGGAGCATAGCATTGGTTCAAATCCAGGTTGATGAGGCTATGGAAACGAATCTTTAAACAACTCTGGCAGATAGCTCATTGTAGTCGAAGGGTGTTGGTTGACACATACCATTGGTGAAAAGAAAACAAAGAGACCAAAACGAAAACAAAAGATAGTTACCCACTGTGGCATTTATGGAATCATATAAAAATATATTCTGGATGAACTGCAATTGTCAGTAACCAGCATTTGTGTGTAACTTTCCAAGCAGACCGATGGGCTAAGTGTTATACAAATTAAATTAAGACATCATTGCCAAATGTGGGAACTTATAGTAGACCTGTGACTAAGTCAGAAATTTCAGAGAAAATGGAAAATACAGCTAACAGTATTAGTAACTGAGCATTATTGTTATTCTCTGCGTTGCTGCTTATGTTCTCTTAGGAGGAGCACTGACGGGAAAATTCTTCAGGCTGGTTCAAATACTGTGGGCTAGTTAATTCTGGGTGTCTTTCACTGATGCTGTCCTTTTGGTTACTGTGACCACATGTGTGGGATAACACTACCACAGTGGCATCCGTGGCCAAGAGATACATAGCTAAGGCTAAGATGTTTATTCCATCCCACCCTCACTTGTTCTCATTCTCTGCATTTTTTTCCCATTGGGGTTTTGATATTTGATGTCAACTCCGCAGAATATTGACTTCAAACTGGGTTTTTCTCAGCCCTAATTTAAGATGAAAAATAACATAAATTGTAACTTGGATGGTAAATGTCATCCATTTTCTAAGGTAGGTTATTGTTTCAAGTGGTTATGTGGCTAAAGACAAGAGCTGTATTTCTGTGTTACCTAGAAAGTTACACTCAAGGGCTGAGACAAATAGAAAGAACGCTTTGTATAAGCATCTTGCCCATGCTTTCTACACTTCCCTTATATCCATGCTCCAATGATTAGAACTCCTTTCTCAAATATAATTATTTCTACAAATCAGCAAGAAAAAGACAATCATTGAAAATCAGACAAAAGTCCTTAATATCCTTCACAAAGCATGGTATATAGAAGAACAATAAATACCTGAGAAGATGCTCACTTTCGTTGTCACAAACATAATGCAAATTAAAATTATGGTAAGACATTATGATAGGCACAAAAGAACAATGACAAGGAAAAAGCAAACAATAACAAGTGTTAAGGAAGATTTAGGAAAAAAAAACAGACACTTACACTCTGCTACAGGGAGTATTATCTTGGTTAACCATTTTGATAAACTTTTTGTGAGTCTCTATTAAAGCTGAACATATGTGTACCCTAGGACCCAGCAATTCCACCCCCAGTATATATCCACCAGAAACACAAAGTTATGTACACACACACACACACACACAACCAATAAACAAAAACCGTGAGGAATATTCATAGCACTGTTCATAATATCCAAACTGGAAACAACCCAAATGCCTTCAACCATCAACAGTAGAATGAATAAATTGTGGCACCTTCACACAATAGGATTATACATACAATGAAAATGATTCACAAACACAGGCAACAGTATACAGGAATTTCACAGACATAATGTTGAGTGAAAGAAGCCAGACACGAAAGAGTACATATGGTATGATTCGATTCAAGTAGAGTACAAAATGGACAATATTTATGCCAATATTTATTGGAAGTTAGAATAGTGCAGACGCAGGGTTGTGGTGCTTGGTAAAGGGGTTTTGGGCTGTTGGTAATGTTCTATTTCTTGATCTGAGTGCTGGTTACGTGTGTGTTCACCTTTATTGAGTTGCACCCTTATGATTAGTGTACTTTTTCCGAATTTATGTTATTTCATATTTTTCAAAAAGAGATGAAGGAAGACCTCTGCTATAATACATTAAATATCACATCAGTGAGGTTGCATGTATCAGATTAGTTAGCAATCTCCTTGAAAAGCAGACAGTAGAGACTTGACAGGATGAAACCGAACCGAGGTCAAGAAAGTTTTGATATGGATGGGAAGGTAGCAGAGAATCTGAAAAGGTTATGAGCACAGTAGGCACAGATGGAGAGCTAGTATGGGTCCAGCTGCATTTAGGAGGGAGCTGTGGGTGCCTCAAAGGGCCTAGATCAGGGCAGGTGTGAGCAAGCAACGGAAGAGAGAGAGAGATTCTGGGATATAAAATGGAAAGATGGAGGGGAGGACCTGAAAACAAACTTCTCTTATTTCACAATTTGCCCGGGGCTAGACCTAGTCAAAAATAATGTTGATGTTATTCCAAGTGACATAGAATTTAATTAAACTTTACCTAATAATTCAGAGCAGTATACATTTCTCCCTGCAAGCCTTGGTGGTCTTATGCGGTATTTCTTTCTTAGTTCTTCATTTATAATTCACTAGAAGAAAGCTGAAAATGGGGGGAAGAAAGTGGGATTAAACCCACATAGGACATTCATTCTGCACAGATTTCAGACAGTAAAGATTTACCAATAAGACCATGTGATATTATGCATGAATTACAACTCAAAATACAAGGGTTTCGGTTACTAACGTTATTTCAGAGATAAATTTTATTTAGGGAAAATAATTTTCTGTTTTCATTCATTCACTTATTCCATAATACCTGATGAATTCCCATCATATGCCATTATTTGGTACTTCTCTTCCAGTCTATAAGAACACATACTGTAGAACCATTCCCAAGGATAAATGCCTTGAAGAATTTGAAATTATGGCCAAACTATAAATCATAAAAATTGGAAATAAAAGAGATGGCATGCACCCCAAATAGATTGTGTTCTTTAGAAATCCTGCTGAGTTAAAAAACATGGTAGAGAATTGAGAAATAAATAAAATAGTATAAAATATCCTGCACTTGAAATTCTATTGAATGTTTCTAATGCTGGTTTAAAATGTTGACTTTTCCCTGTATGTTTAACAGTATTACCATGCGAATACTGAACCCTTGTAATGAAACCCTTATGGTGTTTATTTTTGTCTACATGTTGAAACGGCACTATTTCTATGGGGAGAACATGTAGTAGAGAAGTCACTTGTTTTCATCTCATTTTCTGGGACCTGTTACTCTCTTGGGTTGCAATAAAGACCACCGTTCCCACAGTAGTTTTCAGTCTCGGGGAATTCCTTTCTTTCTTTTGGTCAAGGATAGCAAAGATGGCCTCAAACCAAGATCTACAAAGTCAACTGGCCTTATTCAACTTCTTTCCTTTCTGAATGATCGGTTCCTCTCGGCAGTAAAAACTTTGCTTTTGTCTTTCAACAAAAATGTTGCTTAATCTCCACTGGGTTTCAATCCTATGATTCCTTTTTCCTTCCTACAGCCAATTTCCCCATTTTTAAAAGAAGATACGTGGTTCCTCATAGTCTGAAATATAACATATATCCTTAAATCAACAGGCTGTTTTGAATTTAGGAAGTGAAGTCTGATCAACTGGTGTTTGTTTATGGACTTACTATTATTTAGGAAAGAGGTGGTACAACTTTCCTAGACTAACCTGGCCCTTGGTCTTAGAAACATTCTTCTGGAACACACTTTACCCCAGAAAACTCTATAGGTATCTGCAATTGCAATTAACAGAGCTCTGGAACAGAAGTCTAAGTGAGGGGTGCCTGGGTGGCTCAGTGGGTTAAAGCCTCTGCTTTCGGCTCAGGTCCGCATCGGGATCCCTGCTCAGCGAGGAGCCTGCTTCCCCCCCCTCTCTGCCTGCCTCTCTGCCTCCTTGTGATCTCTCTCCCTCTGTGAAATAAATAAATAAAATCTTAAAAAAAAAAAAAGAAGTCTAAGTGAGATATAAAATTATTCTTTGAAAGTCATACATTTTTTGGTTCTGGTTTTCAAGGCATTTTTTTCTTTTGAGGCTTACCATAATCTTTCTCTCAAGGTAACCCTCATCTTCTCCATCACAAATCACACAGGGCTTATAGATAAATAATTCCAGTGTTAATTGAATGCTGTAATTCTGCCTCGTGACACTTTGTGTGATGTTACATGAATACCATAGGGGAATAATGCTGTGTACATCTATATTCATAAACAGAATGTGGTGTCATTTATGTCTATATCCAGGGGTCCAGAAGGTACTTGACCCTTGTTTTTTCTTTATCAATAAAATTAAAACAATTCTTCTTTATGTTATTTGGACAGTGCTTCAAATGATTGAAATATTAGTGGGAAAATCATTCAAAATTAACATTTTCCAAGAATTTTCTGTTTCCCTGAAATTTTTAATATAAAAGTTGTTGTTGTTGTTGTTTTTAAGAATTATAGCATTGATAAGGAGCTTAAAATTTCCCTAATTTACAGATGGACAAAACAGATTTGAGAAAATCTGCCACTTTTGATGTCACCAAGAACTCAGTCATGCACTTATTAATCATTGTTCCCCCAAAGGAGATATTCCTCACATATTCTAGAATGAACAATTCTGGATTTCTAAAATGGCACAACTGAACACAGAAATTGATAAACATGCAGATTAGTCTAGATCAGAGGTAGTTCTAGTAAATTACAGTTTCTTCCTCTTATTATTAAAGAACAAAAGGAAAGCAATCACAAAATACATTAAAGACTGTACTTACCAAATTAAATAGAATGGAACACAACATGAAAGTAACTTATCATTCAAGAAATATTCGCAATAACGAGGCCCTGACTTCAGTGTACTGGGGGCGGGAGGGGGGTGGAATATGAGTCTTATGGGGATGCCTCTAGAGATGTTAACATCTCTAAAGCCTCTGTCATCTCATCTAAAAAATGGGAGTTGGAGTTGGGGAGGCTGGGTTGCTCAGATGGTTAAGCATCTGCCTTTGGTTCAGGTCATGATCCCGAAGTCCTGGGATCCAGTCCTACCCCCTCTGTCCCCTTCCCCCAGCAGTTGGGCTTCCTGCTTAGTGGGGAGTCTGCTTCTCCCTTCCAGTCTGCCATCTGCCCATCCCCCACTCCTCCACTCTCTTGCTCTTTCAAATAAATAAATAAAATCTTTAAAAAAATTAAAAAATCAATNCCATCTGCCCATCCCCCACTCCTCCACTCTCTTGCTCTTTCAAATAAATAAATAAAATCTTTTAAAAAATAANAAAATCAATAAAAAATCAATAAAAATGGAGTCAATATGATACCTACCTCATGAATTACAAGAGATAATTGGGGTTAAACAAGTTAATTCCTATAAATTATTTAGCACAATACCTGGAACATAGTTGACACTCAGTAAATATTAGCTATTTTTATAACTCATTATTATCATTTTACATACACAGGATTATTGTTATTCATGATAGCTATGTTCTAAAAAGTCCCTTCAAACATTTAATTAACAAATACTGAATCATTACCCCTAGGGAAAATACAGGCTTAGGCTTCCACAAACCTGGTCACAATATTTTCATCCACTGAACAATATATAATACTGTTTTATGTGTGCTTCCTTTTAAAGACACCTTCTTCAGTAGGTATTATTGATTCATTACCCTTGAACTCAGCTAACAGCACTATAACTCATGCCTCCATACAGCTTTTCTAACTAACACACATAACTTCTCCATAAGTCCATCACAGTCTTCTTGCACTGAGAAACACTAGACAATACTTTAGTACTGCAATTGGCGGTCATTTTTTTAAAGATTTTTTTTATTTATTTGACAGAGAGAGATCCCAAGGAGGTAAGAGGCAGGCAGAGAGAGGAGGAAGCAGGCTCCCTGCCAGGCAGAGAGCCCGATGCAAGGCTTGATCCCAGGACCCTGAGATCATGACCTGAGCTGAAGGCAGAGGCTTTAACCCACTGAGCCACCCAGGCGCCCCTGGCCGTCATTTTATATAGCNTCATGACCTGAGCCGAAGGCAGAGGCTTTAACCCACTGAGCCACCCAGGCGCCCCTGGCCGTCATTTTATATAGTGAAATCTTCACAAAGCACAAAATGTGAAAAAAAAAATGTGAAATAGACTGTGAAAAGAACAATTGTTCAACTTCAACTGAGAATGTGAACTTCCAGTGACGCAAATTTTTTGCTCCTATGTACACATGCAGGTCTGCAAATCACTGTGAGAACATTGTGAGGATTGATTTTGGAACTACAAATAAATGTTAGCCAATAGGTGAATTTACAAATAGAGAATCCACAAAGAATGAGTCTCAACCATATTGAGTGTTTGAAAAACTAAAATAAATTCTGTTTGCCTAGATAAGAGTTTCGGGAGGGAAGCAGCAGGACAAGAAGTTTGGAGATTTATCCTTGTGCCAGGAAAGGCAGGATCTGGTAAGCCCTGTTAAGAAGTTACTCCTTTTTCTAATAATAATGAGGCCCCATCACTAAAACTTTTAAATGAAAGAATGTCTTAATTAGATTTGTGTTTTATAAAGAGCACTGGCTTATAATGAACACTAGAATAGAAGCAACCCCAAGAATGGTGCCTTGTATATGGTGCGCACTCAATATTTACTGGATAAATTCCATATTTACTGAATGCATTATAGAGATTAGTTTTGCTGGGGCTGGAGGCAAGGCTGGAGGTAGGGAAACTGTAAGATGCTACTGCTGTTCAATGTTGTAGTCGAGGTTCTGGCCAGGGCAATTAGGGAAAAAAATGAAATAAAAGGCATTCAGGTTGGAAAAGAAGTAAAATTGTCTATTTGAAGATGGCATGATATTATACATATAAATTCCAAAAGATTTCACTAAGAACTATCAGAATAATCAATTTCAGCAAGGTTTTAGGATACAAGATTGGTATACAAAAACCAATTGTTTTTCTATACAAGAGCAGCAAGCAAATCAAAAATAAAATTAAGAAAACAACTCTATTTACAATACAATAAAAAATAAAATGTTTAGGTGCAAACTTAACCAAAAAAGCACAAAATGTATACACTGAAAACTATAAAACTGTTTAAAAAAATTGAAGACCTAAATAAATCGAAAGACATCATATTCATTGATTAAAAGACAATATTGTTAAGATTGCAATCGTCTCCAAATTGATCTCCAGATTCAACATAATCCCTATGAAAATTGTGACTGTTGTGGTTGAGATGTTGACAAGCTGATGCTATAATTCACAAAAATTATTTGATCCATAATGGCCCAAACAATCTTGAGAAAGATCAAAGTTGGAGGGCACACAGTTCTTGGTTTGAAACTTACTGTCAAGCTACAATAAACAAGACAGTATGGTACTGGCATATATACAGACATAAAGACCAAAGGAATAGAATTGAAAGTCCAGAAATAGACCTCACATATTTGGCTGGTTGATTTTCAACAAGAGTGCCAAGACACTTCAAGGGGGAAGAGTAGTCTTTTCAACAAGTTGCTGGGACAACTAGAAGTCTCATCCAAAAGAACAAAGTTATATGCCTAATGTGCACCATAAACAAAAATCAACTCAAAATTGATGAAAGATCCAAATGCAAGTTTTGTAAAACTATGAACTCTTAGAAGAAAAGAGGTGTAAGTCTTTCTGACCATGAATTTGTCAATGGCTTCTTATCTATGATGCCAAAAACTTGAATAACAGCAGCACCAACTAAATATAAACTGGATATCATCAAATTTAAAACTTTTGTGCTTCAAGTGATACCATCAAGAAAGTGAAAAGACTACATATAGGATGGGAGAAAATTTGCAAAGTATACATCTGATAAAGGGCGTGTATCTAGAATACACAAATAACAATTACAACTCAATAATGAGACAACCCACATAAAAATACACAAAGGATCTGAATAGACAGTTCTCCAAAGAAGATATACAAAAAGCCAATGAGCACACAAAAAGATGCTCAAATATCATGAGCCATTGGGAAAATGCAAATCAAAGCCACAGTGAAATACCACTTCACTTCCATTTGTATGGCTGTAATCAAAAAGACAGACAATAACAAGTGTTGACAGAGATGTGGAGAAAATGGACCCTGATACTGTGGTGGGAATGTCAAGTGGTGTAGCTTCTTTGGAAAGCAGTCTGGTAGTTTCTCAAAAAGTTAAACCAAGCAGTGCTATTTGACCAAGCAATGCTCCTCCTAGGTAACTACCTGAGAGCAATGAAAACATATACCCACACAAAACATCCACAAGAATGTAGGGGGCAGCATTGTTCGCGAGAGTCAAAAAGTAGAAACAGCCCCAATGACCATCAACTAACAAAGAGATAAATAATGTGATATCTCCACACAATGAACTATAATTAGCAATAAAAAGTAATGAAGTACTAATAGATGCTGTGGCATAGATGAATCTTGACATTATGCTAAATGAAAGAGGCCAGTCACAAAGAACCTCATATTGCCTGGTTTCATTTATATGAAAAATCTAGAAGAGGCAAATTCGTGGAGACAAAAATATATATATATGGACAATATTAGCGGTTTCCAAGAGCTAAGGGGACAGAATGATGGTCAGTGACTGCTAATGTATATGAGGTTTTTTTAGGGGGGGAGTGCTGAAAATGCTTTGGGATTAGGTAGTGTTTATGGTTCCCTAACTTTGTGAAAATACTAAAAAACTCTGCAATGTTCACTTTAAAAGGGTAGATTTTACGACATGTGAATTTTATCTAAAACTATTTTTTAAGACTTCTATAGGATTTCCAATTCTGATCATGATACAGTAACTGCTAAGAGACTTGTCTTCCCTTGTATTGTTAATCAATACAAACATGGGTAAAACATGATAGAGACTTTTAAAGCCTCAGGTAGCAGATGGTAAACAACTGTCACTTTTGAGAGAATGGAAATGCATGAGAGGAGATGTACCTTTTCTGAAACTGAGCACATAAAATTGGAGCCCAAGTAGAAATAGTAATTTGGTGTAGCTGAGGAGGCAATTGCCTGATTTCAGAGGTAAAGAAGAAGGTGAAATTTGAGGGGCAGATTCCCAGTGTGGAGGGAGTTACTCAGATGAGTGAGGACAGGTAAGCATGGGGGTTTCCAACATTTCCTTAGCCATAGCTTGGACTCTGAAAGCAGCAGAGAACAGCTCCTGTGAGGCAGAGCAGTGATGAAGATTTCAAAGTTTTCTCTGTGTTAGGAGGATGGGAGGGAATGAGGAAGAGAAGGAGGAAAATGAGGTGAAGAATAGAACATGCAAGCATATATATATTACATAGCCACAGTGACCATAACCATGCAAGCTTTGATTTTTTAAGTGATTAAACAAAACCAAAAATATCTTAAATAGTTATTAAGTGTTATTGACAATGTCAATCCATAAAATTTAAGAAGAATAAAAATAGGAGCTATAAAATAAATACCACTAAGTTGTATATCCAAAAGACCTATTAATTGCAAAGAACACCACTGTAGAGTGAGGGTAATAAGGGAGATAAAGTCTAAGAATTTAGAGGGATTTATTTAATTTGACAGGTTCTTTTTTTGGTGGGATGATGGGTTGCAAGAGCAAGAGTGATAGGAAGAAGGGAGAGATATTCTAAGATAATTTATAAACAATAAATCTTTCTCCAAAACAGAATTCTTCCAGAAATATGTTTTTCCAACAAGATCACTCCCATTGGTCCATAGGTGGAATCCTTGGTTTAGAGTCAAAGTAGGTACAATTATACTAAAAGCACTAATCAATTTTAAAATAAGGGATTAATATCCACAACGGTGTGAATCAATCTTTTCTAGTTAATATCTGGCCCTTGTGTCCTTTTCATTTGAGTAAAGAATACATCTGTCAGTTGCAAACATTTATTCACCTACTGGCTGGGCTGGACAAAAAAGCCAATTGAAAATGAGGCTAGGAATAACATGAGCCTAGTCTTATCACATTAACAAGTGATTTTAAAAATTGTTTTAACCTTGTAGTACGTGGTTAGTCATCACCATGTGCACCACTAACTCAAGCTAGATACTTGTTCTTTTGCCAAATAATGTCACTTTAAATGTGTGCAAATATCAATATCACAGTGAAATTTAGGACCTAATTTCTGACAAGGTGCGACCACATGCATGGTAATGAAATTTCATCTGTTCTCTTAAAATTTCTCCTCTAAGGATGCTTTATTTTAGGAGAAATGGAACCCATTTAAGTTTAAAATATCCATTCAAGACAGCTATGAAAAAATAAACGGTACTGAAAAAAATCCTAGTTCTAAGTATATATATGGATTTGTTATTCACTGTAACTCATTGGTAATGTTTTCTAAGGGACTAAATTTTTTAATACATTATGTATGAGAAAGCAAAAGTTTCACTGCGTTGTATATTAGGTTAAACCCTTTAAAATAAATACTAGACAGTGAAATTCATCACAATATGCCTTCATTTAACATTTTCCTGCAGCTAATGTTCATTTTTTAAAGGGCTGGCTAAAGGCCCAAAGAGGATCATGTAACACTGAAAAAAATCCCAGATCCCTGGAAAACATTATAGAGACATTCCAGTATATTTAATTTTTTAAAAATGATATTTGTCAAATTGTTAGCCATCTATTAGACTGTGCAATCTATGAATATACCACCATTTTAGAGTGTTGATAATACATCTTACTGGACTGCCCACTAGCCAAGAGTTCCTGGTAAAATATTTTCCTACCACATAAGCCACTAGTCATCAACCATGTCAAACAACATTTTCAATTTGGATAATAAAATTCTAAGTTGACTGTACTCAATAAATAGCAGAGATCCATAATGTTAACCATATAATATTTTAAGCATATTTAAATTAAGCTATATAACATATAGGAATTTAAGGCAAAACATTTATATTGATCTCACATACATAAATCTATTAACTACTATGCTTTACAAATTGTAATTTTTAACCCAGCCTTCTCTGGAATGGAATTTAATTGCATATATGGAGTGTATGTATTTAAAAACTAGGAGCAGAAATCTGCTTTAAAAATATCAAATAAATTAACATAATCTCACTTCTCTTTGATAGATAAATGGAGAAAATATACAAGATATAAAATTAACAATTTCATCATTTTAAGTGCACAGTTCAGTGGCATGAAACACCTTCACATTGTTGTGTAAACATGGCCACCATCCATCTTCAAACTCTTTATCTTCCAAAACTGAAACTCTGTACACATCAAAAAATAAGTCCTCATTAAACCCAACCCTGCCAATACCAGCAAGTACATTCCACTTTCTGTCTCTATGAATTTGATAAATCTAGATACCTCCAATAAGGAGAATCATATGCTATTGTATTGATCCTTTAGTGACTGGTTCATTTGACTTACTATGATGGTTTCAGGGTTCACCCATGTTATACGTGTGTAGGAATTTTCTTCCTTATCAAGCTTGAATGATGTCCCATTACACGTATCTACCATCAAGGGACACTTCATTCAGCCATCCATCAGTGGATGCTTGGATGCTTCTACCTTTTAGCTTTTGTGAATATGCTGCTATCAATATGGGTGAACAAATATCTATTCAAATTCCTGCTTGCAATTCTTTTCGTTATATACCCAGAAGTGGAATTTCTGGGTTCTTTGCATATATTTTTAATCAGTTCTCAGATCTACCCATGGGCTTGTTCCATATTTTAAAGGTGACTGTTGCTCTTTTGAGGGACTTAGTATCACCGTATCTCTCTGCTTAAAGTCTTCATAGTCAACACGCTCTCCTTGCCCAGGAAGCGTTGGTTGATAAGATCTCTTATGAAACAATAGAAAGAGGTTTCTTAAGATGGTCTACCATTCTCGACCTATTTATAAATTCTGAATATTTGTTTTGTTTAAGGAGACTTAATTTTTTGCTTTTGAAAGCTGGAAGAAACTTGGAAAAAAAACAACCCACAAATCATGATGTCCATTCCCCAGCTTTCATGTATAGCCTCATCTTGATTCAATGTAACTCTTTTATTGAAGGCTTCTGCAAGACAAAATTTCAAAGCCTTCCTTATCAATCTCTTCGTATGTTCAAATCCCTTCCAAAAGAAGTTTCTTCATATCTAAATAAAATCTAACTTTGCTGTTACTCTTCCTAATCTGTTCCTTTGCCACCCCCTCTACTCACTCCTTTCCATTCTGAACTGCACATCACTCCCAAAACGTACACACTGATCTTTGGAAATTCAGTGTTAAATTTCATCTCTCCTTGGAAGTCCTTCCTGATCTTCCAGGATGATTTTACTTTCCTTGTCTGAAAAAATGGAGGGAAATATGTCCTTCTTTCATTGATTTGTTGTGAGAACTCGATGTAAAAAAAGATATGCTTAGGCAGTATCTAACACACATAATAAGTTCTCAATAAATATTGGCTGTTGTTACCAATGAAAACAACATTTAATAGAGGATGAGGAAAAGTTGGTTCCTATCATTATATTAAATTTTTATACATATAGAAATCATTATTACTTTACCATTTAGCCAAGCTGTCTTTTTGTTTTCTTTTCTACTAAATCTTACTTTCTTACCTTTTACCTATCCTAAGCTTTCTTCCCCCAAATCTTCATTAAATTAGTCTCATCTACTTCAGCTTCACAGTCTTAACCTGGAAATTAATTTCCAAGTCTGGGAATGAAAAATGTCAAATACAACTGGAGATGGGAAGAAGAGAGATGCTAATTTAATATTAGTTAATCGTTTGCCACTTTTATAGTGCTTGTTCTCTAATAGTGTGTTGGCACAGGATTATGCTCTTAGCCTTTTCGGCTCACAGACCACCCCTTGCAAATATGATGAAAACTATGGATTGTTGCTCACCTCCTAAAAAACACACACTCACAATTTTACATTAAAATTCTGGAGATGTATGAACCCCCCTGAATATTCCAGGAGTGTCCATAGATCCCAGATCAACACTGAGTATTATATTATATAAACATAAAAATCTCAACTTTTCCATTTTCCTCTGAAATACATTTCCGTTTCTTGCCCCAATATTTTATCCCATTCTACCACTTGCTGTCTATACCTCTTTATTGATTTCCAATGGTTAAATCAAGGTTGATTTAGCCAAATGCTCCAGATGCTGCAGAGAGTGACTGAGGGAACAAGATAAAGGATTATGTCTATGTATAGAATAGATCATTATCTCTTTTCTTTGCACTTGCATAACCAGTGATAGAAACTCCTCTTCAGGCACAAAGGTAACATATTAAAGAAATGTTAAATTTTTTAGTGTATTTGAAAATCCTAAAACACAAAAATACTAAAGTTTTTGAATTCACAGAGTCTCTCAGATGTTTTTCAATCCAGTTTCCTTCTAAAAACAGTTTTCACCAGATTATATAAAACTTTGAACTATCCTGGTAGATTTTATAATGTTTTTGTGAGGTATTAGAATAAATTGGATAACAATCTGATTAAGGTAGACTAAACTTGATTCATCCAAGGGCTTTTATACCAGGGAGTAAGATGTCCTTCCAGTCGGAATATTCTTATACATATATTTGTGGGTAACCTGTCTCATTTGGATAGCACAAACTATTACCACTAAGAACAGAAGAAACACATAGGACAAACTTTCCCCCCATTATGAGCAAAGTAATTTAATTCTAAACCAAATACATTGGGTACCAAAAAAGGTTTTAACAATGTCTTCCTCTAGTCCTTTAATTTTAAATGTGGTCTATATTAAATGCAACTTTAACTTCATTTTGGTCATAATTCACCTTATTACATGATAATAAGGCTATGAATAAGGCTATGCCTTATTCTTTGATACTCAGAAAGTGCTCTGGAGAATTACATGCAAATGGTTAACCATCCCTATTTGTCTACCTGTGTAGATTCGGTAGTTTAAGTTCTGCTGTGTTGTGTATCAGCAGCAACCAGTCAGAAGACAGCACTACCCCTGAGTAATAGACATAGAGAGTAATGAGGGACTCAAGGTATTAGTGAGTAGGAGCTTGATGATATGAGTGAGAATTTAAGGCAATTGCTTCTACTCGAGTTGTGGAATAATTGATGAGCAAAGGGGAAGGAAGAAAAAGAGTGATTGAACAGCAAATGCTGAGAGATCATCTAATTTCACCTGCATTTTCTATAAATGAAACATGAAGTAATTGATTACTCTTAGATTAGGACTGGGGACATGGTTTAGGGGGAAAAATTAGTCATTTGAGATTCAAGAAAACTGAATTCCAGACTTAAATTTGCCATTAATATTAGGCAAGAGAGTTTTTCTCTGTCACAGTTGCCACAAATGTTAAATGAGAGGATTGGGTTAGAATTCCATGATGCTAATCTTTAACGAGGCTGTTTTAATTCCCAGCCTAATACTATTTCATTTGAACATTTACATTTTAAGTATGAGCACAGTAAATGATGGTCTTTACCATAAACTTAGCATCAGAAAGTCCTTGTTATAATAATAGTTACAATCATTACTCAATATTAGCTATTACAAGATGGATAATATGGTATCTTTTAAAGTATGTTAAAGTTACACCTTTTAAAGTTATCAAGCAATTTTTTCATTTTTTAACAATAGACATAATTCTTCTTCTTCTTTTTTTAATATATGAAGCTCTTACTGAGTATCACCTGCATTTCTAGGTCCTGGAGATAGAGCAGTAAGCTATGTAGAAAAGAAGCCTGTCCTCCAGGACAGAAAACTGAGAATATTTAAATACAAACTCAACATAATCTCAGAGAGTGATTGATTTCTTTTAAAGAAATAAGTGTGGGGGCGCCTGGGTGGCTCAGTGGGTTAAAGCCTCTGCCTTCAGCTCAGGTCATGATCTCAGGGTTCTGGGATCCAGCCCCACATCGGGCTCTCTGCTCAGCAGGGAGCCTGCTCTCTCCTCTCTCTGCCTGCCTTCCTGTTTACTCGTGATCTCTCTCTCTCTGTCAAATAAGTAAAATCCTTTAAAAAAAAAAAAAAGAAAAAAGAAGTAAGTGTGATTTTTATGGGGACTATTGCATAAATGTGACTGGGGGAGTTGGGAAGATGTTGCTATCGATGGTATGGTCACTTCTAAAAGGGAGAGACTTGGGCTAAGGCACACATCATGAGAATAAACCATTTCTGCTGAGAGGCACAAAGATAGGAAGATACAAAAGTCATGAAAAAGGAATGATGTTGCCCTTCAAGGAACAGCAAGAAGGCCTGTGTGGCCTCGTATGGGATAAAATCTGAGAGACAGGCAAGGGACAACTGGGAAAACAAGTGAACAAGTTTCCACCGAAATATCTACAACAATGAAGAGATTTTAAATATTTTTTCCAAGACTTTATTTATTTATTTGACAGAGAAAGAGAACGTGCACAAGTAGAGGGAGAAGCAGGCAGAGGGAGAGGGAGAAGCAGACAGAGGGAGAGGGAGAAGCAGGCTCCCCGCTGAGCAGGGAGCCTGATGCAGGACTCGATCCCGGGACCCTGGGATCATAGCCTGAGCCACAGGCTGCGGCTCAACTGACTGAACCACCCTGGTGCCCCAAGAACTTTTAAATATCAACATAAATGGATTCAAGGTGAATTTTGCTTAAAACCCAAGCTGACTATAGATAATTTTGCCTTCTGTGGAATGGGAATGTGGGGAGAATGGTATGTATTCATGTGTGTGAGCGTGTGTATTTGCGTGCGTGTGTGTGTGTGTGACTTGGACATGAATATTTCTTAAGAGAGAAGAGTAAAACACTTCTGTGCATCTCACTTCCTTGTGCAGAGACTGGCCAAGGCAGAGAATGTGTAGTACCTGATGTGGAAGTTTAGAAGCACACTTTGTCCTCATACGTGACTGGGAAACTTAAAGCTGAGTTTGGGGTTGGTTAGAGAAAGTGGAATTATCCTAAAAAGAAGAAGAGGGTGTCTGGTCCAGGTGATCTATGGCTACATAGATCTCTACTTTTAAGTAGAGAAATCACCAATATTCAAAATTTTGTTTCATGGCTAAGTTAACGATGTTAGTCTTGCCAAACTTTCAGTGAAGTCAGGGACTCGGACAGATACTTTTGGTTAGAACTGCTTTTTTTGAGGGAATCAAGGAAGAGGACTGGGTTCCATGTTTGAACGGATGCAGAGCAGTATGGATGGAAGTGATGTAGGAGTGAGACTCGGAATCCCGTGAACTCTGGCCCCTGAGGCAGAGGAGACCATGAAAACACAAGTCCCCCTGAAATCTCAGGGAGAACATCAGCGGCATGGCTTGAGCTGGCCCTAAGTTATGGAAGTGTTCATTTGTGCATTCATTTTCAATATCTCATGCTATGGAGACTCCTAAAGGAAAAGAAAGTAATTAGAAGAGGCAGGGAAAACGAGAGAGAGTGCATGACTTCTTTCTTAGCGACTGTAAGCATCCACAATGCCAAAACATCAGTTTGGTGAGAAAAACAAGTCAAGTGAGTAGTTGAATACAGAGTATTCAAAATAATTGGCTGGTTGACTAAGTTTTCACTTCCCAGCAGCATGCTTTGTCATAAAATAGACAGAACTCAAACGTAAATATTTAAGAGTAGAAATACATTCATTTTATTCCCAATTCTGAGGCATTCATAAACATGTTTCAGTTTTATCAGCAAGAATCCATGTGAATGACTTGTCCCATTTGCTCTGGGATTCTGGAGTTTTAAGTGGGCCAGCATTTTTGAAGTGTTGAAAGATATTATAAAGCACTTACAAGTATTCAGCTAGTCAGACCGCTCAATTAGCTGAACATTTATAACCTCGAAATTTTGACAGAGCATGATTCATGTAGGAATGACCCCTTGGACAACAGATGGCTTTATTGTAGGTATGCTTGAGAGAAAGCACACAAAGCAATGTGATCTCAACGAATAAAAATGGAACGTATAGAGAAAGTAAAATTGAACTCAGAAGCATGGATTGTACTCTTAAATAAAGGAAATTGTTGAAAAATTTGGCTGATATATTTTTAAAGATAGGGTGTGTTTTAAATGTTTTATTTGAGAGTGTTTGAGACACTCATTTATAGGACATGCCACAAAAACAAAATAGACCAAAATTAATATCTAGTTAATATCTAGGCAACCCATCCTAACTTAGATTATAAATCTATATTAAGTATTTAGAAAACAGTAAAAGTAACAGGGTTTGGGGAGTAAGAACTACTATGTCAACCAAAAACCTAAATCCACAGCATTTTAATTTCTTGTTTTTTCTTTTCTTTTCTTTTCTTTTTTCTTTCTTTCTTTCTTTCTTTTTTTTTTTTTTTGTTCTGTAGTTGTCAGATGCATTCTGGAAAGTATTCTGGAAAAGCATTAATTAAAAGCATATTTTAGGATGATATTTTTACCATTAAAATATATCAAGTTTTGAGTAGGAGGGTTTTATCAGCTTTTAAAGGAAAATCAAAGGTGATATAAATAAAAACATATACTTTCAAGTATCTTCAGTATTCCTTAAAACTGAAGTTAATACAACATAGAAATTCATTTTGGAGAAAGAAACATCAGATCTCCAAAAATACTTGACACAAATCCATAGAACAAACGTAAAATGTCCTTCTCATTTAAAGCCTCTCTCATTTGGAGCCTATTATGGTACATTTTATATGGGTATAACTCCTTTCCTTTCCTGTCCTGTCCTGTCCTGTCCTGTCCTGTCCTCTCCTCCTCTCCC
>LNAC01000037.1:1475577-1634186 GCA_002007465.1 Ailurus styani | reverse complement strand
CTCTCCTCTCCTTTCCTTTCCTTTCCTTTCCTTTCCTTTCCTTTCCTTTCCTTTCCTTTCCCTTCTTTTCTTAACTTCCTAAGAGCACAAAATTACATTACCATAAAAAAATGCATGAAACAAGAAGCAATAAACAATTTCTCCCAAAGTTCTTTAAAAAAAAAAAAAAAGTATCTCCAATGAGAAAAAAACAGAAAACAGAAAAACCATCAGGGACCAGGGAGGAGAAAAGGACACAGGACACCCATGCCCCTGCCAGTACTTACCGCAGGCGGGGGCCGNTACCGCAGGCGGGTCCTGACCCTCAGAAGGGTGTCCCTGTCTGTGGCTCAGGAGAGCAGGAGCAGTCATATGTGGGTGATAAGACTTTCCACACTCACCGCTCCATCTTATAGTTGGAGCCCCAGAGTTCCTTTGGGACAGTATGAGGACTGCTCTCTGATATAGGGAAAAACAGTGTGGTCCTTCAATTCAGCACTTCTTATCTACTCACAACTGCTGCTTATTTATTAAAGTCATAATAAAGTAGTATTCCTACTTATCAAGTTTTCTAAAATAAATATAAAAAATTAACAGTGAAAAATCAGTATGGACAAAAAATGAATTAGCTTATACATTTTTCCCTTTACTTAGTCATTTCTCCCCTTAACACTATTGAGCAAGAAGCATTTATGGACTAGAATGCTCATTCTCAACTCATTATTTATACAAACTGTAAATGTATACTTTTAATATTCTCATGCTGCTTGGTCCTCATTACAACTCTGTAGACCAGGGTATTATTTTTCTTATCCTCATTTTATAGATGAACCTGAAGTTTAAAGAAAATAATTTATCGAAAATCAAACAGCTGGTACAGACCACAGTCAATATTAAATAAAGAACTTCTGCCTATAAATTACATTCCACCTCCTTTTATCATGCTCCTATAACCATAATGATTTCAAATAAATATTCTTCTAAAAAACAATTTGTTACAAGACCTGTTATCCACCCAACAGGGACACATACCAAAAATATAATTCTTGAGTAATTTTCAGGATGATCGTGTAAAAACATATCAGCCCTCTGAAGATGATTGTTTATACATGCAAAATATTTGTTCAATGTTCCTGATTTGAATGACCCAAAAAATCAGGAAAAGATCATACTTCAGCATCTTAGACATTCACTATTAATTCCTCAAAACTTTTCTCTATATATTCTTTTTTTTCCTCATTTAAAGAATAAGAAAACCTATTAAGAAATGTAACTGTTACAAATAAAACCGAATTAAAAGAAGAAGAAATCAGGCGCAAGAGAGAGAGAGATCTGAGAGAGAGAGAGAGATCTAACAATGATGCTAGGTTTGGGGGTCTTTTTAATCATAGTATTAGTTGAGGAAAAAAATGAAACACTGTTCTTTGTGGGTACACATAGCATTTCTGTGTACAAGAACGACTTAAAATTGGCATTGGCTTTAAATATTGTCCATGAATGAACTTTTAAAATTAAAAACAAAAACAAATGCAACACACATAATTACTGATAGAAAATACAATTTAAATGAAGAACAGTTAATCAACAAACACAGAATATTCCACAAATTACTTACAAGGACAAGTTAAGCCCTATCAAGGCTTCTGAGGTCTGCTTCTATGTGAGATAATCGTTGTCACACTATTGATTTTTTTTGCCCGTCTGCTAAACATTCCATGACTTTCTTGGCAAGACTGAATGTAAGTTATTCTTATAAAATACCAGAACTGTTCATAATGATGATTTTTAGTATTATCCAAATTAATTACAACTTCCAGCAGTGACACGGACTAAAATAGCAAGAGCTGCTCGTGATCTAAAACTACTCTCAGCATGTCCCAGCGAGTACTTGGCCAGGAGCACATGTCACTTAAAAAAAGCATGTAACCCTTTAGACCCGACAGTCAATTAAGGCCTTGGTAGAAATGTCATCCATAAGAATGAAAAGACCTTTCAATTATTTACATACAATTTTCCTCTAATTAGTGAGAACTGATTTTAATTTTTTTCCCCTTCTTTCCTCAAAACAGGACCATATGGGATCAAGTTTAGAAGGGCAGCTGCTTCATTAAAGACAGAGAGACAAAATGACGAGAGCCGGGAAAGAGAGAAAGAGAGGTAGTTTTTCTTGTCAGTCAGACCTCATGATTCTTATAGAGACGGGGTCAGCGAATGCCTATCAGCTTGGCAGTCTTTAAAGATTTGTAGGGAACTTTGCTAGGGGCCGTGCTGATATTGTAAAACAGTAAGACGTTTTCAAAAATGCCTGACAAGGAAAATACAAAAATAATCAGCAGATTGTAGTGTCCCAAGCTCCTGGTGTCTCTGAGTTACAAAAGAGATCTACTACTGTGCTTTGATTTGGAAGTTGGATGGCTTGCCAAATAACTACATATATGTAAAAAATATATTTATAATGATTTAAATATAGTATAGTCAAGATTGTATCTTAAAATTACTTTTACAAAGCAATTTTGTAAAGGCTTTTTGAAATATTTGAGTACAATTGACTCTGGAATAATCGTAAGTACCATCCAATCTCTAATATCAGCCTGGAGTTGACGTATCTTTCAGGGCATGGTTTGGGAAAACCTTCGCAAAAGTACATGCATTTCATTTTTTATTCTATGGAATAGACAATAACATAATAAAATTTCCTTTTGCTAATGTTTTCATTTTATTTCTAGATTTAAGAACGTCTACCTCCAGAGGAACGGATGTTCTGAGTCTTTCTAATTACATTACTTCTTTAATATAACTTTTTAAATTGTTTTTAGGTCATCGGGTTATGAAGAGAGACTTAGTCGTATTCATGCTTTTAAAAGTAGAATTGGAAAACACATTACCTTTCAGAGCTTGATTTATTTGTATTTATTTGTTTCCAAACATTAACTTGGAATTTCTACATGGGAATTTCCAAATGTGGCAGCAGGCATATGATATTTCTCTAGCAGGTTTTACATGACACTGACAGTAAGAAAGATTGACATAAAAGAAAACAATAAGCATTCACAGTTTTGTTTCCATTTATCCTGACGTTGTTATTTAAGACAAACTCCCTGAACTTTCTTAAAATCCAATCATATGCACAGGAGCCCGGCAGTGCTCTCAGTCTTCCACACGTGGCTTTAATTCAAATAGGAAGCAATTTCACCTTCTGACTACAGGTTAACCATCCCCAGAAAATCCCCTCGCATTCCCTGTATCACTGGATGAAGATAGGCCCAAACCAAAACCAGAACATTCAAAACCGAACCAAAACCTCCCAAGTAAAGTCAGAACTTATGCGGAGCAGCTTCTGCCAACTAATAGGATTCCTTTCTGTGCTAATAGGAGGGGACAAAAAATTCAGTTGACTCAATTGTCTTCCCTACAACAGGGAAGTAGGCTCTCAAGAACCTAGGAGTATGTGCAGATTTTGTAGAGAATGGTAATGGCTTTCTCTTCCTCCTTTCTCCCATCTTTAGACTGAGCCATTATGGAGAAATACAAAAGCATCGTAGAACTCAATCTGGAGTTCTGGGGCAGAGAGAGGCGGGCCTTGGAAAACTTCTGTCCTAAGGGATTCCCAACATTTTTCACTACGACAGACTCTAATGCCACCCCTAAGATTGTGTGACCTCATGAAGGGCCATAGCTACCTGCTGACTTAGTGAGGATCAGGTCAAGTGGCCCAATCATTCTCTTCTCTCAAGCTCCTGGAAGAGTGACCTGCCTTCTGTCAACTGCCTTCTGTCCCCTTTCTGCCATCAGTCACTTCTAGTTGGGGGAAAGTTTCCCCTAGTCCTGAAGCTGTTGACTAACGAATTCTTGACTCTCCTTTCCCTCACATACCAATAAAATCAAAGAATCAGAGTGTCATTCAAAACTAGAGTCTTGGGCAACTGTCATTTTACAACAGGCTGTGTGAGAATGACTTCCTTTTAGTCCCCATGATTTATTCCATATTCCTCCAATTTAAGTCTATGTTATATGCCAGAAATATTTTTCTAAAATGAAATATTTCTAATTTTTCTAATTTTCTTTCCTAGTTTAAGTTTTCTGTGGCTCCTCATTACCTGTATTTATAACAGTAATTTCAAACACAGCCTGTGCTCCAAAAACATCATAACATACCCTTCACCTTCAATATGCTAGACTTGCTATTTCTAAAACACCTCCCGAAGAAAGTCTGCTAGAGTGGAAATCTTCCTCTCAAACCACTCCAATTTTCTGCAGGTAGAGATGGACTAAAAGATTGCCAACCAGTATAAGAAAAGCCTGATTCTGGGGTATAGAACAGAAATAAAAAATAAAAATAAAAAAAGAAAGAACCATGGCAATGAGGAAGAAAAGAGAAGGCAGGATTTCTTTGCCAAATCTGAGGAGAAGGTCTAACAGGTTTCAGTAGCAGTGAGGGCTAATCAGGAGGTCAGGGTGGGAGGGATTAACAGAATGGCCACTGGCTTCGGGGACATGTCATCTGTGCTGGTGCACTTTCATAAGGGCCTCACGCATGGTTCACATTCTATTTTCACCATCTTGATATTCTTAAGTTTACTTTTGAGCTCGTGTTTTACAACTGAAATCTAATGAGACAACTGAGCATTCAAGAGTAGAGATGTGCTCAATATGTGTGTCCACTGTTCCTTGCTCCCCCAAAAGCACAGAATTCTGGTAGACTCACAGTGTGGGAGTTCGTTGACATTGTGAGTATAAGCTAAATGTGTTATGTCTACAACTGAGTGAGTAGGGTGCTGACAGCTCCAAGAGGCCATGCTTTCTCCGAGAACCAGAACATACTTCAAACCCAGAAAAGCACAACGATGTTCTAAGAAACACAATAACCGAAGAACCCTCTCAAGTCCTTTCTTTCTTATGTTCCTTCCCTGAATTAGCCAACCAGTTCAGCTAAAAATAATGACATAGATGGAAAGAGAGAAAGAGAAGAACCCATAAGTCCTTTTCCTTTCAGTCTCTCCTTATCCATCAGTGAGCCAAAGGCAAAGACTGTTGGGAACAATGTGTGGGTGTAGACAAATGATACAGTTATGTTTTGTGCCGCACCTCTGCTGTTTTAGTAAGAATGAAATACATATGCACATACAGGCTATGAAATATGAATTGCGCAACTTTAGTGATTTCACATAGGAGTCAAATGATCTTAGGTTTGCATTTAAAACTGGCACTGTAGCTTATAAAGATGAATGGCAAAATTCATGTTAATTTCAAGTTTTAATATTTCTTTACTTAGAACATTACAAGCAAGTTAAAAACACCATAGAAAACTGAGAGACCATAGAAGAAGGAAAAATCTTTATATTTTAGGAATTTTAACACCACTTCTCAAAAGAGGGGGCCTGCATTTTCATTTTGATTTGGGCCCTACAAACGATGTACTTGGCCCTGGCACTTCATTACCTCCAATTCTCATTTTAGTTTCCATAGTTAGATGGAGTTGATTATTCAAATCACAAGTAAAAGACTACTTGATAGATTCTTCTCTATCTTGTGGCTTGACAAATTAGTTCTAGGGCCAGTTGAGATATGGACTAAACGGTCCCTTTTTGCCATGATTGGGACATAGTCAGAATTGTGGCTGGGGGTGGGGGGAACAGAAAGAGTGGTTCAAACCTGGAGAAAAATTCTAATATATCATGTTTTCAACAATTTTTAAAGGTAATATAGTCATATGGTGGTTGTTAGAACCATGGGAGAAAGCCACCCAAGCCCCCCACCCCGCCCCCCATGAAACACTCAATTAAAATATCGATTTTGAGACTATGAGGTCTATGGATCCTGGGGTGGGCTTATTTCCTTTACAGGAACTTCTTGAGTACAAAGATATCAACACCCAACACAGTGACCAATGTGGAATAAACACACCAAGGAACGCGTGCAAAATAAATCCTGGGTTTCCCTCGGTCCCGCAATTTATGGCAGATATAACTATGAAAATGATGCCTTCCTCACTTAGTTCAATCTAATTTTTTTTATTCACCGATAACAAAAATGAAGGAAAAATAGGAGTGGTTGTGGAGAATTTCTCTGCAAGGTTGAAGACATGGGGCAGGGAGTGGGGAGAGGTGGTGGGAGCAGGGGAGAGGAGAGGAGGGTGGAGAGACTGAGCAGCTCCAGTAGGCAAGGGGAGACGGGGAGAACTCCCAGGCAGCTCCGGAGGTAGTGACATTGCAGAAATGTCTAAAGGGGATTTTACTGATAGATTTTAATGAGAAAATTCTCTCCTGCTTCGTCTTCAAATGAAATCTACAATTTCTTGCTGATGTTTTGATGGAAGTGGATTTGCATATGTGAAGAAGGCTGGTGCTGGGTAAGGACTGAAATGGGGGTTGGGCTGGAAGAAAGCTCCAAGAAAAGGACTGGGAAGAGGTGACACCGGTTTTTGAGTTATTCAGATTTTATTTATTTATTTTTTTAAAGATTTTATTTATTTATTTCACAGCGGGAGAGAGATCACAAGGAGGCAGAGAGGCAGGCAGAGAGAGGGGGGGAAGCAGGCTCCCTGCTGAGCAGAGAGCCCGATGCGGGCCTCAATCCCAGGACCCTGAGATCATGACCTGAGCCGAAAGCAGAAGCTTTAACCCACTGAGCCACCCAGGCGCCCTAGTTATTCAGATTTTAAAAGATTGTCTTTAGCATTTAAGAGAAGGGGAAAACTAGTTCATTTCCCATGTAATATTCTCAGCCTTCCTGATAATTTTGGATGTTCACATTGACTTATTTCTGGGAACATATGCGACCTCCCTCTTTCCTTTGCCCTCTCCAAAGGAAGGAACTAATTCAAGTGTCTCCAGTTTTACCATCTAGCACTTTGTCCAGCAAATGGACTCCTTGGAAAGATGGTGAAAGAGAAATGTCAGTAGAGATTTGTGGCAAAGGCAGAGAATATTTTCATCATAAAGGAAAGCCTGTTTCCCTGGCCACCTTCAATGACCTATTTCCTGGGCTCTAAATATAGAGCACCAGGGCTTTCCTCACACCTGACCCTGATGCTGCCAGTTGGGAGATTGGGTCTCTATTCCAATATAAACCCTATCATGTAAACAATATGTCTCAACCACGTTTTCAATATAGGTATTTTTTTCTTTAAACATATGCTAATGATATATCATTAAAGTGAAATATTTGCTGCTCCTGATAAGTTTCTAGCTTTAAGCTACAAATTCTGTTATTAATAGGTGGAAAAGAAAAAAGTGTTCTTGGGCTGCCCCTGCATTTTGAAAACCAGCATAGAGTCTCCGGTTTTTTTTTTTTTTTTTTTTTTTTTTTTAAAGATTTTATTTATTCATTTGACAGAGAGAGAGAGATTACAAGTAGGCAGAGAGGCAGGCAGAGAGAGAGGAGAGAGGAGGAAGCAAGCTCCCTGCTGAGCAGAGAGCCCGATGCGGGCCTCGACCCCAGGACCCTGAGATCATGACCTGAGCCGAAGGCAGAGGCTTTAACCCACTGAGCCACCCAGGCGCCCGAGTCTCCGGTTTGAGAAACTTATTTTCTGGACTGAGCAGCCACTAGCGGTCACTTGCCTCACAAAGAGATGAATCACTATGATTCTAAATAGAAATCATAGGCAATCACTCACAATACTTGCCTTAGGTTGATTCATGGTACTTTGGCTCTTAAGCCCCGGGGGCCTCACCTGTCCCTGTGGCCTGAAGAAACCATTTGTGGTTTTGATCACATGTGATTTTCTTCTGCCTCTAGCTTCCCCTTTCTGGTCAATCCATCATACACAGACAAAGTCAGCTTTCTACAACACAAATTATATTGTGTTATTCCCTGCTCAGAAGCCTTCCAAGACTCCCCACTGATTTCAGAAGAATCCAAACCTTTTAGCACCGCAGCCAAAACCCTTCCCAATCAGAACTCAATCTTCCCATCTAATACCTTCTCTCTCTGTCCCTCCCCTTTCCTGTACTTCCCTGCCCTTTCTATAAATACATTTTTAAATACTCCAGTAATTCTAGTTAGCAGTT
Source organism: Ailurus styani (assembly GCA_002007465.1). Lineage (NCBI taxonomy): Eukaryota > Metazoa > Chordata > Mammalia > Carnivora > Ailuridae > Ailurus > Ailurus styani. The sequence goes on along the minus strand of LNAC01000037.1, from coordinate 1,626,195 downwards.
ACTCATGGGATCAGGGATGTTTATTGACTCTTTCACTTAGCATTAGACATTAAGCCACACTTTTCTTTTCCATGCATACAATACACTGATTCAACAATTCCATACATCACCCAGTTAAGCCTTACTTCTTTATTCTTGTATTGATATAAGTAGAAGAGTTTGGTTGAATAACACCTATTCAGCCAAATGTGATTCACCTGATTTTTATTTGAGACATTTGATAAAAATGCATATTTTTCAGCACCAACTTGCACCTAAATCAGAACCTTTGGAAATGGGATATGAAATCTGAAGGCTAAGCAAGTGTTTTATATCTGTCTAATACCCTAGAGTTTGGATACTCCTTGTATTTGACCATAAAAGCAATAGCATTTGCCTTAATAGTATCTTTTTTATCTTAATCACCCCTATGCCACTCAAACATTAATAACCTGCCAATGCCTTCTATGTATCCTGTCAGGCATACGTCACCCAAAATAGATGCAGTTCTCCAGGGCTCATCACTATTGATTGAACAAGAAAAAGAAGGCTGAACAATGCCATTAAATATTCCAAAAGAGAAAGGAAATGTGCCAGAATGATGAGGCTTTGCTAGGATTCAGTAACTAGAGTTGAAAATGTTTGACTTCTAAGGAAGCCTTCAGGGAGATAAACTGTTTTAAAGACAAGAAAATCATTTCAACTTTGGAAATGCACAAAAGCAAAGCATGTGGAAGATTCATGAACCCTGATCAAGTTGAGTCCATCTTAGTATGTGAAGGGAAAGAGAGAAGTTAAACACAGAGAAGAAAGTGAGTCTTCATTGGTAGAATGACTAGAAGCGCACAATTTGAAAACTTTGATAGGGAATTCATTTCACATTTATTAGACCTGATTGAGCAGCAATATAGTTCTAAGAAATATGAAGTCATCCAGTGACAATAACTGAGATTCTCTCAACAATTACTTATTGAATGGCTTATATACATGCTAGCCACTATTACAGGCACCAAGAATTCAGCAGTGAAGAAAACAGGCATAATAAGCCTATACCATCAGGAAGATAGACAGTAAACATTCAGACTGACTCCCATTATCTCTTCCATTCTTTTGCACTGAGTAGCGGCCACACACAGTGTAAAGAGTTTTCCTCCACTCAAGTCGTGGTGGGCCAATCTAGCCAAAGGCAACCTTCTCTTGCCAATGGTTGCTTGAGGGAAGGGGTTTATAATCCAATTCTGAGTAATAAGATCAAAAGAAATATTTTCTAGAATCTAATAACAGTAGAGGAAACCCATTTCCCTTTTCTGTTGGATGAAGAAGAAACATATGACCTCAATTTCTTTTTTTTTTTTTAAGATTTTTTAATTTTTTTTATTTGACAGAGAGAGAGATTACAAGTAGGCAGAGAGGCAAGCAGAGGGAGAGGGGGAAGCAGGCTCCCTGCGGAGCAGAGAGCCCAATGCGGGCCTCGATCCCAGGACCCTGAGATCATGACCTGAGCCGAAGGCAGAGGCTTTAACCCACTGAGCCACCCAGGCGCCCATGACCTCAATTTCTGACATGAGGTGATCTATCTTTGGATGAAACCAACAGTGTTGTTCAAGGAAAAGAGATATAGAAAGAACTTGCTGAATCAACCTTCCAAGAAGCCTGCACCATCTCTGGGTCTTTTCTTATATGAACTAACTCTTTTTATTTTTACTGATGCAAAATCTATCTTAAGTGATACACATATATAACAATTTTTACACACCTCATTTGATCCTCAATAACCTTCCTCAAGATGAATATTCTCTGCTAATAAAAATATAAGAGAAAAATCTTAAAAGTGAAGAAAATATCAGAAGATTTTTACCAAAGCCCAAGTGGGACTTTTGGGGATTTAGAAATACATAGAATGGAAGCAAAGTAACTATCACGGAGCACCATCTCCTGTGTGCTGATTATTATGATAAGCATTTCACAGATTATCTAATTTTAGTTTTTGTAACAGCTCTAAAAGTTTATTATTATCCTTATTTTACAAATGAATATACACTGAAGGCCAGAGAGAGTGTTAAGGAATTTACCTCAGGTCACAATGTGCAGCAAACATTTGAAATTCAGATTTCTGGTCAGAAGGGACATTCTATGCCCTTTCCACTTTGCCACAAACTACTTCTTGTGAGAAAGTATCTCCTATAAGTAAGGTCTCATATAGCAGTAGTCATTGGCACTTGGTAACGTGAGAATTTAAGTAAAGGAGCATCGGAAAAAGATGTGTGAGTCCTTGTGACTGGAACAACAGTGTGGCAACAGTGAAAACAACGAGACATTGAGAATAAAGCTGTGATGAAGGATAACCAAATGGTGTTTGTGGGAATTTCAAAGACAGAATTACAGTGAATATTGGAATATTAGCATATTGCTCATGGATCAGAAATGAATCTTTGGAGAAGTCCGTGAGGGAGGTGAGAATAGGAGGACACAGCAAAATAAAAGAGAATAAAAGGAATGAGAAAACCTGGCTCAACTATAGTCGAAATCACGTGCTATATACCTGAAAGAAGAGTTTAGGAAGAATATGAAGAAAGCCTGTCAAAATGAAAAATGAACTAATTCATCATTACACTTTGGACTCTCGGATTCAAGATGTAGATTGGTAAATGGTTGAACCAGCTTTATTTGCCTATTAATCCAAGCAAAAAAAAAGTGCCTGGGAAAATACAGCAAAATTCAGAAGTTAACATAGATTAGATCTCCAATTCCTCCACATCCTAATACAATAAGTTTCCTGTTTGGAGGGGAAGAGAATGTGGGAGGGAACTTATTGGGTGCCCTTTTAGAGGTAGACTCTAATAAGAACTTCACGTATAATTTTTTGGCCCACCGTGTTGCATGGATCTCAGAATAAAGCTTCACCATAAAAGCTGTGAGATGTGATGGACACTTAATCCTCACAATAACCATGTGGGATTTTTTTTTTAAGATTTTATTTATTTATTTCACAGAGGGAGATCACAAGGAGGCAGAGAGGCAGGCAGAGAGAGAGGGGGAAGCAGGCTCCCTGCTGAGCAGAGAGCCCGATGCGGGCCTCGATCCCAGGACGCTGAGATCATGACCTGAGCCGAAGGCAGAGGCTTTAACCCACTGAGCCACCCAGGCGCCCTACCATGTGGGATTATTGTGTTAGCTTCTGTTTTACAGTCGAAGAAGGGAGTCTCAGAAGGATTAAGTTAGTAGCCGTAGGTTATAAGGCGAAATCAGGATTGGAACATAGGTTTGCATAACTACAAAGCTATGTTTATCCATTTCTTGTAGACCTTTCAACCACGTTTTATTTAAAATAGTCCTTCCATGAGGAAAAAAAATAAAAAATAGAGTGAATGATTGAGAGGCAATAGATAATACCATATATTTATTCACAAGAGCAAATTTACTTAGCTTAGTCACTGTACTCTTTATAGTACCTTCTAATTAGTGTTCACAAGAACAACAGCATAGGGACTTTATCAAGTTTTGTAGAGTGATCAAGATTGAATTTACCTTTCTACCTTAAACAACTAGAAAATTAGACTACATCTTTAAAACTATGTTTTTTCAGGCACTAGAGAGCAGGCAATATAGACCAGTGACTCCTGAGAGAAGGGAAACAAATGCAGTGAGCTCTGCTAGGAGAGAGGTACCAGACAATAGTTGAGGGAGAGTGAGCCCAAACAGAGCTTATTGGTCTAGCTGAGTTGAGAAAACAGAGTTAGGAGTTTGGGGAAGCTAAGGTGGCTGGAATTTGAGTGATAGAATCAGAGAAAATGGATTTGGACAGAAAGAGAACTCCAGGGATCTACAGAGGTACTCCCTTAAATTTCCAGCTGAATAATATGGACATATGAGAAGAAAATACCTGAATTCAGAGACAGAACTACTATAAAGAAATATCTTTAAAAATCTACCCAAATGTTATATAGGACTTGAAATAGGTTGTATTCTCAGCAATAATTCAAACACTTAGTACATGGGGCATATTATCCTTAGAAGACATTGCCTTAGTAGTGAAGAGAATTACTCTGAGAGTAGAGGCTGGTCTGTACCCATCCTAACAAAGCTTAAAAGCGAATGGTAAAACTGATTCAAAAAAAAAAATCTGTATGCTATAATAAAGACTAAAGAAAAAAATCTGGCACCAGAAAAACAAAATTTACAAATGTCTGACATCTAATCAAAACTTCCTAGGCAGACAAAGAACTTGGGTAATACAATCTATAGTGAAGAGAAAAGTCAATCAATAAAAACAGACCCTGCAATGACAAAGATGATAGAATTAGCACATAAGGACATTCAAACAGCTGTTATAGAATCAAAACAACAGAATATCAGTGAATCAGGGACAATGTCAAGTAGAACAACCTATTTTTAATTGGAGGACAATTTCAATAATGCAAAACTAAATCCATTTTATGAATCACTAGTTATGTTTGATACAGTTTCTATTTAAAGTATAAGGGATATGTAAATACTGATCACTTACTTAAAGTCAAATACCATACTAGTTCATGTAAGAAATGAATAGTAAGTTATCTAATATCCCTGCTGTAAGGAATTTAACAATCCCTTCAGGTGCATAAGAAGTTTTGCTATTTGTCTGGTACAAGACAGAATACATGAGACCACATAAAGAAGAATAAAATTTTAGAGCCAGTCTTAGAGAAATGCTTTGTGTAGGCAGTGACATTTCAGCTGGATATTTAAGAATGAGTAGAAATATAAGTCATAATTATGGGGCACAGAAAATATATTCTAGTTGTAAGAATTTATTAAGAATAAATGCAAGGATGCAAGAGAATTAGGCATATGTTTTAAGAGTGGTTAAGTGCTATAATGCCTTACATTAATTCAGGAAGGAGGTATATCAGTTCAGAATGTCAGAAAGGGAGCTAGTGTAGGTGCAATCCTGTTATCTCCCTATTTATTTTTACTACCTTTGCTAATTATTATAGGAAATTTAAGAAGAACATTAGAAATGTAAGTCTTTATGTTGTACTGGTGACTGTATTTGTTTGCTAGAGCTGCTATTACAAAATACTACAACCTGGGTGGCTTAAACAACAGAAATTCATTGCCTCTGTTTTGAAGGCTGGAAGTCCAAGATATAGATTTTGACAGGGTTGTTTCCTTCTGAAGACTGGGAGGGAGAATCTGTTCTATGCCTCTCTCCCAGGTTCTGGTGGTTTTCTAGTAATCTTTGTTTTCCCTTGGCTTTTAGATGCAATGTCTGTTTTCATCTTCACATGGTATTTTCCTTTTTGTAAGCACAGTCATATTGGATTAGGGGCCCACCCTTTTCTAGTATGACCTCATCCTAACTAATTGTACCTATAACTACCCAATTGCCAAATCAGGTCATATTCTGAGGTACTGGGGGTAAAATCTTCAACATATGAATTTTAGAGGGGCACAATTCAACCTAGAACAGTGGGGAAATGTTGGAGGCTTAGGAGTGAGTCATAGGAGAGGGTCTTGAACAGAATTGCCTGTCAGCAAGAGTGATCTGGCAGCTGTGCGTGAATCAGACTTTGAAGGTCTAGTCTTTCCTTCCCCTTTTGCTTTATATCCAAATACACACATACACTGTAACCAAACAGCGTCTACATTCACCACACCTCTTTGTGTATCTCTGCCCTTGCCTATGCTATTCCCACTCCTGGAATTTCTCTACCCCATTTATGACTAACTCTTCCTCTTCCTTCAATACTTATCTCAAACTTTTTACTCATGTCCATAACATATAGATAGTCTAGCACATTTCAAGAAGCCTTCCCTAAACATGCTACTCCCTTTCTGAATAGTGTTCATGATCCCATTGTCATGACCATTAAAAAAAAAGTAACATCATGTGTTATCATATGTATAATACTTTTTTTACGAAACCATGACACACTTTAGGTTGGATACAGTGTCTAATTCATCTCAGATCTCTTGCAGCTAGCTCAGTGTGTGGTGTTAAATAAAAAGACTAGAAGTAAGGATGCAGCTAATTGCCCCTGTTCTTCAGGGCTTATTCTTAGATTCTTAGTGTGGATTATAAAAAAGAAAAACAAATCTACATTGTGCTTGTTGTATGCCTGGCAGAGTTTTAAGTGCTTAACATACATTAACTCATTTATTTAATCTTCAGAAAACCATTGTGAGTTGGGTACCACTATTGCCCCATTTTATAGATGATGACTCTGAGGCACAGAGAGACTCAGGACTTGCCTGGAATTACATAACAACAGAGTGACTGCTGCTACAGTCTCCTCCTTAACCACTTTGTCACACTGCTTCTCAAAAACATTTGCCCTCTTTGCCACAGGCCTTTACTCTGAAGCCATGTCTAGTCCTGCCTCTAATTGGCTACATGATTTTGAGCAAGTTATTTAACTTTTCAATACTTAATTTTTTCAATTTTGAAATGGAAATAATGGTAGTACATTCTTGTAGAATTAATATGTGTAAAGCATTTTAAAAGGTGCCCAGCACTGAGTAAGCCCACCACACACACACACACACACACACACACACTGAATAACTGAGAATTTATTGTACACTATGTAGCTAATTGAAGCCATACTGCCTCCTGCTGTTGATTAATAGTGTCTGGCTTCTGAAGAAGGATGGTATTGGCAGATTTTTTTTTTCCTTTGTATGAAGGATGGGACTGGGCTGTCACTTTCTATGAAAATGAGAAAGAGGAGGTCAGAGGTGTTTTTGATAGCAACACAATGGACCTTTATAAGGCTTAAAAAAACATTGCAGTGTTAGGAGTCTGAGAATCTGGACTTCCACTGGCTTATAGCAGTCATCTTGACCTCCCCTCTCTCCTTGTAAGGGGCAATGGAAAGGCACTAGGGGAAGTAGGAAGAAAATTTTAGAAAATATTTCAGAAAATACAACCTTGAAAGGAAATTAAAAAATCAGAATTCTGCACAATAAGAAAATCCTGTTCACTGAGCCGGTTGAACAGTTATCAACAATTCTTTAGAAAATTCTAGCAGTTTACATGTGGAGTCAGTTGCTTTCTAATTGCTACAGCAGGCTACCACTGGGAAGAACAAAGGAAATATTTAGCACATCGTAAATTCTTCTGCAGCCCTGTGGAGTGGCTGGAGTTCAGATTACACATTTATAACTAGCATTTGAGAGCAATTTCTACTTCACTTTTGAGAAAGTTGTTGGGGAAGCAATTCAGCACTCTTCTTCCTAAGATTGTAGAGAAATACAGACCAAGCGTTTAAATTTAATAATCCAGTTCATTTGTGTCAGGATTTAATGAAGCTCGGAAAGATGTAACAAGGAAATGCGTCTTCTCCTCTAGAATTTGCTTTTTCGTGGGAAGTAGGTTTTTTTAGTGAGTGGGAAAGTATACCTCAGATACACTGGTGGGGCGCTCTGATGCACCCCAACCTGGACAGTGGTCTTCTCATAGGCCAAGCCTGAGACATTCTGAAGAATAGGCAGGACCTAAAAATAGGTTCAGTTCACATGGCCAAGGAGAGCAGGCAGGCAAGAGGCAGTAAACATGTTTCATGTCACCAAGGATGCAATGAAGGAGTTGCAGCACATAGCTAGGGAAGAAACCATCACAGTCCGGGAAGGGCGCTGAGAAGCCAGTTGGATATGAAAAGTCGGAGGTCAGCCTCACTCTTAAGATGCCTGTTGAAGCTATTGTATTTATGTTATGGTTGATGAATAAGTAGGTCTTCGGTGCCTGATTTATCCTTGACTTTGGGGAAGATGATACAATTCTCTACAAATTTTAAGGGGCACATTTGCTTAGCAAATAGAAACACATTGTGGAATAATTGGCTGATAGTTTATGATTTATGAGTTGTCTCTGGCTTTAGGTCCTTGGACTGGACTGATTGATAAAATATGGGAGGCCATGTCTCCCCATGAGGAGACCGGGCTAAGATTCGAGTCTTTCCAGTAAGTGAAAAATGAATGCTTTTTCTGAACTTACGGTAACTAAATTTCTCATCCTCCTGCTAAAAGAATTGATAATCTTCTCACTAGTTTGCCCAAACTTTTAATTGTGTATTGGATAATATTTGGAGAAAATTTCCAAATAAGGAAAAAAAAAAAAGAGGAAGAAGAAAGAAAAAAAAAATCTAGTTGAGCTTCCTACTTCCTTAGACTAGTTCCAACATAAAATCTCTATAGATATAAACTACAGAATAAATCTTGTCTATCTTTCTGGATGAATATAAACTGTAACCTCACTATTTTCTCTCTGACCAAATTAAGGATTGCAGTGTCCTTCTGTTTTAAAAGTAAAACAGTTAGTTCCCACTTTAGGTTTTGGTTTTGCTACACAAGTAGATAACATGATTAAATTGAATAAAGCAGTCATTTAGTTGTAACATTTGTCAAATTAATAATTACAGTTTCTCTTCCAACATCACATAATTTTATGCAACTATTGGCTGACAAGCCCAAATTTATTATCTCATGTATATCATGTATACCTCAAAAGGTAAAAAATAATCTCTTTGGCTACTCAGCATATATTGTGAATATAATCTGGTTTGGTAGCAAAGTTTTGTTTTGTTTTGTTTTAATCTGGCATGATTTAAAAAAGGGCTAAAGGTGGGGCGCCTCTGTGGCTCAGTCCATTAAGTGTCTGCCTTCGGCTCAGGTTGTGATATCAGAGTCCTGGGATCAAGTCCCGCATCGCATCTGGCTCCCTGCTCAGAGGGGAGCCTGCTTCTCCCTCTGCCTGCCACTTCCCTGCTTGCACTTACTCACTCTCTCTCTGTCTCTGACAAATGAATAAATAAAATCTTTAAAAAATAAAGTGCTAAAGGCATGAAAATGGCTTAAAACCATAAAACGTCTGATTTGTCGTCAGCATCAATCTGATGCCCACATAAACTGCAAGAATATTTATCACGTACATTCTCTTGCTTGACGACAAAAACAAGACCAGCCATACCTATATTAAAAAGCACATATATTTTAAAATGTATTTTTACATATTTGAAAAAAGTGAATAGAAAAAGGGTGACTTGTATGAAGTAAGGAATCAAATGAGAATATTAGCTAAAATCTCATCAAGTATTATTTATGAATGTACACTGTCAATTGATTCTCACAACAAATTAAAATCTCTACACAATCAAAAAGTTTCTAAGCTCCAGCCAATGATTTCCTTATTTCAAGCAACATTTGATACAAATAAAATCCAGTATAGCCCTCCCCTTGGTGTTCATTTTGATGGGATTTATTCTCTGTTCACCGACATAAATGTTGGTCTAGAATAACCGATGTCTTTGGAAATTTTATTGATTAATTAATTCATTGTTATTTTTAACTGCAGATTCTCACTGACATTTTAGTAACTTACACAAATGCAAGTATTTAAAAAAAGAAAAAAAGCATGAGGTAAGAAGAACCCTAATGAACATAATTCTAAGAGGGAATCTTTTATTGTTGTGAAGCTTATAAAATTGAAGGTCTCATGTTTTAAGAAGATGAAAAAGGAATTCTTTCTCTGTTGTGGAATAAATGGACTATCTCACCCATGAATAATGATTAACGTTCTTTCACTCAGAGAAAAGGCTTGTAGGTGTTCACACCTGCAGCATTCATGAATTATAGGCCCCATTCCTTTGAAAGAAACTTAATAATCACTATTCACGGGTGAAGTGTGCTTCAGTTGGATATAAAAAGTTGAGATAAAACCAGTCAGCTTTGTTCCAGCACGGTTACTCTCCCAGCATTCCATCCCCTCCAGTCACTGCAAAAATACTTGAGCAGCTTTAAAATTATCCAAAGGTGGTGTTGTAAATACCTTTTCTTCTCAGCTTAGTCCTGTGTTTATCAGAGATTCAGAGGTGGTTTTAAAGGTCAGAAAAACAAGCTGCCTGCTAACTTGGATTCGAACCCAAGTAATAGGGCCGGCATTTTTACAACTCTACTCTTCTCAATGCCCATCCAGGTCTAAAGTGAACTTGCATTTCCGCATTCTGAGCCCTAACCTGGAGACGCTGCCCTATAAATACAAATACACATGTAAATGTCTGTATCCATTAAACAAAAGTTTAAGTTTAAAGTGCAATTTTATGTATAAGACGGAGAATAAATTTAAATATAAATTTAAACAAGTGTAAATAAAAATATACATATAATGTGTATTTTTCCAATATGGTAGGAAGGTTTTTGATTCATTCCATTGCCATTTTAATTCAACAAAGATGTTTATGGCATTTTTTTTTCCTGTTTAGAAACATGTTTTCCTGGTTCGTAGGATGTTTTTTAAAAATATTGAAACATGGGGCGCCTGACTGGCACAGTCATTAAGTTGCTGACTCTTGGTTGCAGCTCAGATCATGATCTCAAGGCCCTGAAATCAAGCCCCAGCATGCTCATCACGGAGTCTGCTTGAGTTTCTCTCTCCCTTTCCCCCTGTCCTTCCCCATCACCCATCTCTCTCTCTCGCTTTCTCTAACGTATATAAATAAATCTTTAAAAAAAAACTACTGAACCATAATTTAAAACGTGGTCTATTTCACATTAAAAATATCTGAATTTGTCAGTTACTTGAAAAGTTTCGAGCTTTCGCAACACTGCACCCCCATCCCCTCACAGTCCAAACTTGCAGGTGCTGAACAGTGGGTCAGCTTGCTGACCTGACTTGTACGTGACTCAGTTACTGTTTCCTGCCTGCACCTTGACTGCATGATCCTAGCATGACTGGACTGTCACTCTTTTATCAGCCTTCACGTCTCTTCACGCAGTTAGCTTCTTACTCATCCAACCAACCAACACTCCTCCTGCATCTGACCTTGCAAGTACTTTGGTCTTTGGGTGGTAAGTGGAGTTAACTATGCATTCTCTGCCTTTGAATCCTAGGCAAGCCTTTCACGAAACATTGGGGCTATAAAGATAATGGGCAATGCTACCTTCCAGGTTACAATTTAATTGGAGACAAAGAAATACATGTTAATACATGTTGCATCACATGCAAGTGTGATGATACAGGTGCCCATAGGGGAATTAAAACACGCAGAGGAGGGTGCCCTGATCTGGGATGGGTAGAGAAGGTGTGGTCGGGTTGACGGGAGAAAGGGGATTGCTCAGATCCGGGCAGAGAAGGCTTTTCTCATGGACTGTAGTGATTACGAAGGAGTTAGGGCAGCCAAAGTTTGGGTGGGGGACAGTATGGGATAAGCCACTGGTTTGGTCTTTTTCTTATTTTGTCTTGCCTTTATTTATCACTACTCTTAACTTCCACTCCGACTTTCTCTAGCTCTGATATTAGCATTATATTTAGTGTTACAATACTTTTATGAACACTGCTCAAAAACAAACTTTATCACTATAAGCCATATATTTTCCAAATATATATTTGTCTCCACCTCAGAAATAATCCTTAGATTTTCATCCATGACTAAATCTGAGGATATTTGATAAAACATATGAGAAAAAAACATACTAAAATTGTTCAATAAAATGGGAGCCCATTACACACACACACACACACACACACACACACACACACACACACACAGAAACATTACACAGAAACATAGTGTGTTAGGAGCTAAAACTATTGCCCACTGTTGAGATTCAACAAAATGATCCTCAGCCATCAAAAAGAAGGGTTGAGAAATTGAGTTTTAATATTTGATCAGATCCAACATTTTGGTTTCATAGAACCAAATTGTTCATTAGTATTTCAAGTTTTAAAACTCCAATGAATTACATTCATGATTATAAAAAAACAAGAATGCGTAGAAAATAAAAGCAGGAAAACATTCTAATTTAACCACAGGGCCTAGAATGTTTCCATAAATAGCCATCTGTAAAATGAAATTTTGGTTCCTGATTTAAAACAAAAATATTTCTTGTAATTGAGTAGCGTTCTTGTGGGGTTGGCGTTGGCACTTGTTAAAGGATACAGATGATCGGCTCACAAAAGAGAAATGTAAATGTGGTAAAGAATGAAAATGTTACCAGGATGTGTTGTTAGGTGATGCTATCTTTTCTTTGAAAGGAGTCATAATCGAGTCAGGAAGCACAATCAAAAGTGTTTCAGTCTCTACATACATATGCTCCCTCTCAGTGAAATCATGTCAGTCATCAGAAGACATTTCAAGTGCGATCCATACAGTAATAGCAAACCAGGTAAATTCAAGTTGGCAGTTTTCAGAGTGCGCTCAGCCTCCAACGTATTACCGGTTCTCGTTGCTTTGTTAGCTGTAGCAGTAGACCAGGTTTTTTCTTTCAAAAGCTTATAAAATTCATAGTTAAGAAAGGTCTATGAAAACTTAAAAACAAAGGAGATGGATTCAAAAGCAACTGCTTATACAGTTTGATCGCAGTATTTCACTGCAAGTCACGATGTCTTCGCAGTGGCTTCATACTTAAAAGGTTCTGAAAGTTGATTGATTGCTCCCGAACTGCTACATAGTTTTATTTGATTAACCACGTATATTTTTTTGCCAATATGTCTGGCTACCTATTTAAAGTTAGTGCGTTGCTGGCAGTATTAGAAAAACAGATTTTAAGGATTGGAATCAGATTTGGCAGGAAAGGATTCAGTTCCAAACTCAGAGGTGATCTTAAAATTTCATTTGACATAAAAAGAAAAACCTTTGCAGTTAAAAACAAAGGCTGTACTTGCACTGAAAAAAGCGTTTTGGCTGCCAAACATGTTTATTTTCCCTTTGTTTTCGCTCTATTGATGGTCCCTTTGAAGAATGGCCTTCAAGTGATATTATTTAAAAATATAAGCGTGCACACACATTTAATCAAGAACTTTATTTAGATGTGAAGTAAAATCTTACTCCTTTCAAGTAAAAAAAACCACATATTTTCAAAAGTTCATTGCAATAAAAGAATCTTTTGTCCTTCCTCTTGGCATTTTAAGGTTTTAACGAGTTGTTTATATATCTCAATGGCTTGAAAAGACAGATGTATTTTCTGTAATCTTCCATGTAAGCTTTTTTCATTTCCCTTATAAATTACTTTTCCATATTTTAAAATGTAGTTATGTTTTCAGGGAAAAATGGCCAAAAAATATGAGCCGTTATTTGTTGGCCACCATGAACCTTTAGATAAAGTAGGTATAAATCACAGTAAGCAATAAAATTCCATCCTAAAAATAAACCACAACTTTATTGAAGACCTATCTATTAAAACTGTGTTGTCTCATTTTCGTTTTACCTGAACATTAATGTATGAGTTTCATTTGAGAACCAACAGTTAACAACCCATGTTTCATATTCTAATTAACATAAAAGAGATCTATTTCAATTAAAGAAAGCAAACTTCCTAAAGATTCGGTGATGAAGTGCTTTTATATTCTGTGAGTTATGGTTGTAAATTACATATAACACACTGAGGAAAAAAAATAATACAGAACAAAGATGCCAACCCCTGAAATATATAATTGAGCAATAATAATTTAAGTACACATGTCAGCTTGTGTGTGTGTAGCAAATTCAACCCACAGAAGCACAGACCTAACGAAATGGTTTCTTGCTTTGTAATCTCCATAAACCTTTCCTGCTGCTTTTAACTCTTATAGGTTTGATACAGATCAAATGTAAACCTTAACTTCATCTGGAAGCTGGAGTCCAGAAGACAAACAGAAACAAAACAACTTCTGCAATGGCTTACAGGGACTAACGAACGCGTGCTTTGAAGGATGATGAAAAAGCTCTCAGAGTTTAAGGAGCACAGCTGAGTGGATTGCTGCGGTGGGTAATGAGATTCCTCTGGTTCAGAAGTACCTGATTGTAATGGAACAATCCACCCCAATGTTTGCAATTAAGGTAATGTAAATTCTATTATTTGTGGGATACATTAAAAAGGCAATGTGAGAGCTCCCCCTATTGACTCACAATAGTGCACAATGTACCCTGAAATACATATTCACCATCAATAGAAAATTTCAGATGTTTAAGTGATATCAAACATCATCGAATTTGACTACCCAAGTTTATACTTGTAGGCACTAACACCTAATGACCTTTACTGTGATGAAATAAATTAGCTGCAGAGTTGGGACTGGAACCCAGAGCCTTTGTCTCTAAGCCCCGTTTTCTCTGCACTAAGGCATGACGTCTGGCAGGTGATACAATTCGAAAGTGAGAAAGAATAAGAGAGACCCAAGGGATCTAACTCCAGCTTCCTCTGATCAAGAAGACCCACAGAAGCTAGGTGACCCGTGTGGATCACACAGCTTCTTACTAACAGACAGAAATTACTGGATTCCTTCTGGCAGGATTTCATTCTATTATTTCTACTCTGACAAGGTGTTCTGTCTTGTTCTGGGCTCCAAATCTTTTGTTCCTTTGCAATTTAGAAATTTAGATTTCTGGAAGACATGAAGACATTTACTTTTTTGGTGATACATATTTTCTGTGAATTAACTAGAACATGTATATTAATAGGGTTATATTTACTTACATGTCTCCCACTCAAAATATTTATAAGATGACGTGTGCAACTGTGCAAAATGGTAAACTACTCTTAAATTGCAAAAAGCAAAAAAAAAGTGTTATTTCTCTACTTTGCTCTTTGGTGAAAATATCTGTGATTAATTGGCTAACCTTGATATTATTGCTATTGTTCCTGTAATTCATCATGAGATATTGATGAGATATTGTTGATTCCATTTATGGCATGAGCAGAGCTCCCCCCCACAACCAAACCTGAAGATATGGGGAAATAGATTTGTAAACTGTGCCCTGTTAATGCCCAGCAAGGGCAAGGATTGGGTTTTATACATCTATTTTTGTGCATCTATTTTTCCAGTGAACATATTGGAATGAACACAGGGCTTTGAATAAAAGCTTTTGATTTGCCATTACTTGCTATGAGGCTTCTACTGAAGTGTGCTCAAAGGTGCCAGTACTGATTGCTGGACTCCCGGTGGATGCCTTTCAGAATCCCACCCCGCTAATGTTTTATTTGCTACATGACACTTTCAAAATGCTGAGGTACAGGACCTGTTACTAAATTACCTTTCTTCGTCCTAGAGGCTTAGCCCCTATGACCATTGTAGCAGTGCATGTGAAGAGAAATTGAATGAAATACTCATTAAACTAGGTCTTGTGCTTGGTGATCTGCAGCAGAATTTTGTGTTCTCAAGTAATTTGGGACTAGAAGAGAATCACCCTCTCTCCTTGAAATGTTGACCCTAATCCATGTAGCCTTCATATGTGTGTGATTGAAAATGTAAAGGTGACAGAAGTGGGGCTATTTGTTTACCAACAGGAAATGTGTACATGGCTTTTTTTTCCTCTGGAGTTTCCTGTGTATTTTAAATTGTTAAGCTATCTATTACCTTTGTGGATTCCCCCCCAAAATCCCACCCTACCCTGGCCTAATCCCCACTCTACAAGACAGAAACAGTCCCTAGAGGCTCAGTGCAGGCAAAGAAAATGTATATATTGGGCGCCTGGGTGGCTCAGTGGGTTAAAGCCTCTGCCTTCGGCTCAGGTCAAGATCTCAGGGTCCTGGGATCGAGGCCCGCATCGGGCTCTCTGCTCAGCAGGGAGCCTGCTTCCTCCTCTCTCTCTCTGCCTGCCTCTCTGCCTACTTGTGATCTCTCTCTCTCTCTCTGTGTCAAATAAATAAATAAAAATCTTTAAAAAAAATAAAAATAAAAAAAAAGAAAATGTATATATTTTATCAAGTTTGAGAATCAGATTATTGCATTCCACTCAGATTAGAAATCAGGTAATTATGTATCAGTTCCCATTTTAATTTTGCCCTTCAAAGAAAGTTAAATAATAATGGTTAGAAAGTGCTTTTATTCACTTTCTCCTAGACACAAATATTTTTTAATTGGTGCATGGAATGACTTCCAACCTTTATGAACATGATGGAGGCATTGAACTATAACCTTTGCCTGCCACAAATCTAACATTTACTTTAAGTTTGATATTTAATTAACTGCTTATGTTCTGCCTTTTATTTACCTGAACAAACGTTTTTGGAACCTACTTTTTTAGTCCACTATTTTGTGGGTACTTCAGTTACTGGTTTCGACTTCCGGCTTTCTGGAACTCAGAATTTCAACTTGGAAGTTGAAAATATGTCATATTAAGGTAACTTTGATGACAGAACTTTTAGAATTGGGAAAAAAATTAATGGATGTTAGTACTTCTTAGTACCATGATATGGTAAGAATGAACAATCTCTTATGTGATCAAGAGGGGCCAGGTCTGATGGCAGTTAGAGATGAAGGAGAAGCAAGAAAAAGAAGGCAAGTGCTGGTCAAGAATATAAGAAATGAAAAGGGAAAGGAGACTTCTATCAGGCATTTCCATAGTTATTTGGTCTTCATAGGGAAAAGCAATTGACTTCACCTGTATTTCTTCCCCGTGGCTCCGGATATTCTTGTGTGAGTGTGTGGGAGGGAGGGCATCGGTGAGGGGCACGCACCACAGCCACAGTGATAAGAAGTTTGGCCACCGGGAAGTAAGTTCTTTCATGGGACCTCATGTCCTAATTCCCAAACTTCAAGATAACTGTATTTAACTTTCAGGGTGGTTGTGAGAATTAAACTAGATAAGGCACATAAAATAGCAAACAGGCAATACATTTTAACTATCATTTTCAGAAAAAAATCAAACTAAGAATGAGGAAAGAAAAAGTCGAAGGGACCGACTAGGTTCTAAAAGAGAATAAAGCACAATCTAACAATGATGGTTTCAATTTAGAATACAGTGATGGTTTCAATTTAGATAACCATTTCTAAAATGCCTCAGAGCAGGAACTCAAAGGGAGAAGCTACATGATAGTTTTCATAAATTTTCAAAAACTCATTTGATAACATTTTACATTCACGTTGGATGAAAAATGGACTTTGACAAATTAGGATTAAAAAGATGCTTTAAACACAATTAAGATGTATCATTTATAGGTGAAACAATGTAAAAACATAACAAGAAGGGTTAATATCTCTGACATTTTTTCCAGATTTATTGAGATATAATTAACATTGTGTAAGTATAACATGGTATAAATTTAAAGTGCACAAGTGATGATCTGATACATTTTTTATATTATGAAGTGATAACGTAATAAAGTTAATTAATATATCTATCATCTTGCATAATTCAGTTTTCCCTCCTCTTATTTAATATTACTCTTGAGGAGTTATTAATCCAATTGGACAAGATTATAAACTATTAAGTAGAATTAGCCTGTATATTATAGATATATAATTTTACGTATATACAAAATTATTTATACAAGATATGTATGGTACAAATCTGGAAAATCCAAAATAGTCTCCTGAAAAATTAGTTATGACTAAATAAAACACAATGCCATTTTTTTAAAAAATGAAGCATAGTCGACATACACTATTATATTGGGTTCAGATATATAACATAGGTATTCCACAATTACATACATTACAAAATGCTCACCATAAGGGTAGCTATCGGTAACCAGACAAAGTTATTAAATATTATGTTGACTATATTCTTTTATAACTGGAAGTTTGTACCTCTGCATCCCCTTCCTCTCTTTTGCCTGCTCCTTTACTCCCTTCTTCTGGCAACCAGCACTTGTTCTCTGTTATTTGAGTCTGTTTCTGTTTCCTCTGTTTTGTTCAACTGTTTTGGCTTTTTAGATTCCACATATAAGTGAAATCATATGGTATTTGTCTTTCTCTGCCCGACTTATGTCACTTAGCATAATATCCTCTAGGTCTATCCATGTTGTCATGAATGACGGGATTTCATTCTTTTTATGGCTCAGTAATATTCCATTGTATACATATACCACAGCTTCTTTATTCATTTATCTATCCATGGACACTTAAGGTTGTTGTTTCCATATCTTGGCTCTTGTAAATAATGTTGCAGTAAACATAGAGGTGCATGTATCTTTTCAAATTAGTGTTTTCATTTTCTTCAGGTAGCTATCCAGAAGTGGAATTTCTGGGTTGTATAGTATTCTATTTTTAATTTTTTGAGGAAACTCCATACTGTTTTTCATCATGGCTGCACCACCTGATAATTAGCAATGTGGATTATCTTTTCGTGTGTCTGTGGCCATCTGTACATTCTCTCTCTCTTTTTTTTTAAGATTTTATTTATGTATTTGACATAGAGAGAGAGATCACAAGTAGGCAGAGAGGCAGGCAGAGAGAGAGAGGAGGAAGCAGGCTCCCTGCGCAGCCCAATGCGGGGCTCGATCCCAGGACCCTGAGATCATGACCTGAGCTGAAGGCAGAGGCTTTAACCCACTGAGTCACCCAGGTGCCCCTATAGGTTTTCTTTGAGAAAATGTCTATTTAGGTCCTATGCCCATCTCAAATTAGATTATTTCTTTTTGATGTTGAATTATAGAAGTTCTTTATATATTTTGAATATTAACCCCTTATCAAATATATCATTTGAAAATATCTTTGCCTATCTAGCAGGTTTCCTTTTTATTTTGCTGATGGTTTCCTTTCCTGTGCAAAAGCTTTAGAGTTTGGTGTAGTTCCAGTTGTTTATTTTTTGGTTTTGATTCCCTTGCCTGGGTAGATATATCCAGAAAAATATTTATAAGACTGATGTCCAAGAGTTTACTGCCTATGTTATCTTTTAGGAGTTTTATGGTTTTAGGCCTTACATTTAGGTCTTTAATCCATTTTGAGTTTATTTCTGTGTATGGTGTAAGAAACTGGTCCAGTTTCATTCTTGTGCATATAGCTGCACATTTATTGAAGAGACTGTCTTCCCTGCTATATATTCTTGTCTGCTATGTCATAGATTAATTGACCATTTAAGTGTGGATTTATTTTTGGCCTCTCTATTCTATTCGACCAATGTGTCTGCTTTTGGGTCAATACCATACTATTGATTACCATAGCTTTAGAGTATAATTTGAAATCTGGGATTGTGATACCTCCAGCTTTGTTCTTTAAAAAAAAAAAACTGCTTTGGCTATTCAGGTCTTTTGTGCTTCCATATGAATTTTAGGTTTATTTTTTCTAGTTATGTGAAAAATACAATTGACATTTTGATAGGGATTGCAGTGGGTAGTAAGTAGATTGCTTTGGGTAGTATAGACATTTTGACAATATTAATTCTTCTAATCCATGAGTATAGTATATACTATTAGTATAGTATATACTATTTCTATTTATTTGTGACATCTTCAATTTCTTTCAACAGTGTCTTATAGTTTTCAGAATACAGGTCTTTCCAGCCAAAATCATAAAAATGAAATATTACAAAATGTATATTTCCATCTTTGGAAGATTAAACTAGCATTTAGGTAGCTTCCTGATGAAATAACAAGATCTAATAAAAAGTGATTCTAACTTAGTAGGTAAAAGTAACTGCACACTGTACATGAACTCCTTAGATCAGTTCAACTGGCAAAATAGTTTTATTATAAAAATGGAAAAATAAAACTTAGATGAGAAAAGGTATTCTCTACTACCACTCTATCCTTTCAACTATTGCCCTACTGATGATCCTAAACTTTGGAGAATATTTTCATTTTAGATAGCCTCATTATTTTTGGCTAAAGACCAGTCTTTTGGGATTTTTTTTCTTTTTTCTTTTTTTTTTTTTAAAGATTTTATTTATTTATTTCACAGAGGGAGAGAGATCACAAGGAGGCAGAGAGGCAGGCAGAGAGAGAGAGGGGGAAGCAGGCTCCCCGCTGAGCAGAGAGCCCGATGCGGGCCTCGATCCCAGGACCCTGAGATCATGACCTGAGCCGAAAGCAGAGGCTTTTAACCCACTGAGCCACCCAGGCGCCCTGGGATTTTTTTTCTTAAAAAACACAGTTAAGCCTGATTCATCGTATAGAGTTGGAGTATACAATGATAATACATGAATAGCTTGATGTTGGAAATTCCTCTGAAAGATAATTATTAGGTAGAGTTGCAATGGAAGTTATAATTTATGCCAAGAGATTGTGAATGTTTTATTTCTACTCAAAAATTTAGGAATAATGGCCTTAGGGAGTCTTGAAATCTGTAGCTTGGAATAAATGTTGATTATTAACTGCTGCAATCACCCCCAACATTGTCACCCTTCCATCAGATTTCCCACTACCTACACATAAAGTTTAGACTGAAAGATAAAAATTCTCAGGAGTAGTTGGAAAAATGACTTGGTTTTGGTGATAAGGTGATATATTCTTATAAATTATGTGGGAGTCAGAACATGTAATAGACTTCATTTTGAGTTCCAGATATACTTCTAAAAAAGCAAATTCATAGTGGAACAGAAGAAAAAAATATTTACAGTACAATAAACTTTAGACATGGAAAGAGTATACCTTCGTATTTATGATTTAAACAACATAGCACAAGTAAAAACTTGATTCAGCAAATGTTTTCTTATCTCTTGAAATATTAATATAAAACTGCCTTACATATTTTTAAGAATAAATAAAGCCTTATTAAATTCTTTGCATGGATAGTTTCTGGACTTTCATTTCTGACAATATGTAGATCAGATATCCTTACACACACACACACACACACATACACACAAACAAACCTCCTTGAACAAATATGCTAAAAATGCTGGATAAAATTTGACAAAACCCATCTTTTTAAATGCTTAACTATTCTGGCAAGAAATAAAGGAGGCAGAGTCATAGAAGCCAAAAAGAATAAGCAAGCATAAATCCAGAGATCTATTATAGCACTGAATCGGACAGTTGCCCAGGGGGAAGTCTGCGAGGCCCTGGTCCCCCAAAGCTTTCTTTTAATGGACCACGTGAGCAAGCTATAGGTGGCAAAGGCTATGGACTAAGCAAGGTAGGAAATTTAATTATAATCATCCTTATGTTACCAGAACCTTCCAAAGGTAGCATCTTTAGTAAAGAATAAACTAGAAAAATAGCACAACAGAAGAAAATTTAGTTGCAGATTGAAGGGGGAAAAAAGCTTTTCTTGAGGATTTGTAACCACAGGCAAGGCATTATGTAGGTTCTGGGCCAGAAATCATTCCATTTGTGTGGTCTAAATACTCCAAGATAAAAATCTGGTATAAACTGATCCTGGGCTGCTAGTGCCTCTAGCCTGCTGGCAGAACCAAACAGTTATTTTCTCTGGGGAAGTACATGTTTATCTGGGCCACAAAAAGTACCCCTATACAGTGTTACAAATATGAGGTCTCAATTAAAAAACTATGAAGTGAACCAAGTCTACATATGTACTTATTATAAAATACGTAAGCTCAATGCATTTGAAAAAAAGAAAGGTAGAAAGAGTGCCACGAAGGAATAGCAGACAATCCCAAATATTCAGGAATATTTGGGGGAAAAACAACTAATAGAATCTCTATAAATGAACAATAAAATAATTATCATGAGAACACAATGGGCAGGCTAAATAAAATATTTGACATAACTGAAGTGAGTTGTTACAGATGGGAAAATGCATAAGAAATTATCCAATTTGTAGAACAGAGATAGGAAATGTTAACAACAAATTAAGAAAAAAACATATAAGGTCGAGTCAGAAGGTGAAACACATAACTATGGAACTCTAGAATGAGAGAGTGGAGAACATATGGGAAAGGCAATATGTAAGGAGGTAATGTCCAAGAACTTCCCAGAATTGATATAAAAAAAAAATTCAGGTTGAGACAATTCAGTAAATCCCAAGCAAGATGTATAAAAAGGAATCCACACTTGGACAAACTGTAGTAAAATAATAGACCTGTGAGACAAAAAATGCTGAGGAGAAAGAGATTATTTACCAAGGAATGCAAACTAGGCTGATTTCTCAATAGGAAGAAAAATACCTAGAATACCGCATGATCTTTGATAAGAGCTATAAAAATATTTTACACCCAAACTAAGGAAGCTTACTACCAACCAGCACTCTCTAAAGGAACGGCTAAAGAACAAACTTCAAGAGGAAAAAAATTTCCCCAAAAGAAAAGTTTGTGGTGCAAATAGGAATGGTGAGAAAAGAAAGTGATAAATGTGAGGGTAAGCTATACAGAATTCGATTACATAAAAATGATATTTGTATCAACTATGAGTTTAAGAAAACATAGAACTAAAACAATAACAATAAAAAGATAACATATCAATTGGAGAAAAGGGGTTTAGAATGCATTCTAAATTTTTAGAATTGCTTGAAAGGAGTAAATGCATGTCTTGAATGTGGACTTTATTAAGACAATTATTAATTTAAAAATTTCTCAAGTAAACACTAACAGGATGGAAAAGAACATAGAGTCTCTAAAGTACTAGACAGAAGATACATGTATGCATGCAAGAATATACAAACAAATAAACCAAAAAAGACATAAAGCAAAATTAGAAACAAGAAAGGATTTAACTCACAGTACAGATTAAAAAGCTAAGAGAGTATTTTGCCAGTGAGTTTGAATATCTCATTGAAATTTCTAGAGAATTTATATGATTAGCTAAAACTGTATATATTGAAAAAAAAAAAGCCTCTGTGTATATTTGAAAAAAAAAAGAGCCTCTAATGAGTCCTATCGTATAAGAAAATTGATGTCATTTAAAAACTTCCCAGTGGAGGGGCGCCAGGGTAGCTAAGTTGGTTAAGCGTCTGCCATCCACTCAGGTCATGATTCCAAGGCCCTTGTCAGACTCCCTGCTTGGCGGGGAGTCTGCTGCTTCTTCTCCCTCTGCCCTTCCTCCTGCTCCTGCTGCTCTCTTTCTCTCTCTCTCTCAAATAAATAAATAAAATCTTAAAAAAAAAAATCTTCCCAGTGGAAAAAAACCCAGTACAGTGTGATTTTAATCATGAGTTTTATCAAATATTCAAAGGAGAGAGTTCTTATTTCTACCAACTCTTCAGAGACCAAACAAGGGACCAAACACTCCCTAACTTGTTATGTAAGGAATTGGCCTGATTCAAAAAAGCAGAGAAGGAAGTAAGGGAAAACTATAGGACATTGTCAGTGGTGACCACAGAGGAAAAAATAAAAACAAAAGATTAGCATATGAAGTTTATAATGTATAAAAAGAGTCTATATTATGACCAATTGAATTTATTTTAGGAAAGCAATGTTAATTTAATATGGGAGAAAATTATTTAATGTAATTTACCACTTCAATGGATTAAAAGAAAAACATATGCTTCTCTCTCACATTTAGAAATAACATACAACAAAATTCTATATCATTCCTACTTTAAGACAAAAGATAAAATAAAATTTCTTGGCAAACTTTCTCAAACTGGTAAATATAATATCTAAAAATGCCTATAGTAAACATCACTAAAGATGAAATTGCTGAACATTCTAGTTTAACATCAAGAGCAAAACAAGGGGCAACTGGGTGGCTCAGTCAGTTGAGCCTCTGACTTGATTTCAGCCCTGGTCATGATCTCATGGTCCTGAGATGAAGGGCCCCCCACTTTTGGTTGGGCTCTGGGTTCCCTGCTCAGCGGGGGGGGGGGTGTGTTTGCTTGAGATTTTCTCTCTCCATCTCCCCATCTCCCTCTGTCCCTCCCCTCTGTGCTCTCTCTCTCTCTAAAATAAATAAATAAATATTTAAAAAAAAAGAAAATAAGAATGTTTGCTGTGATCACTTTTAGTCAACACTGAATTTTAAGACCCCATAAATATAATTAGGTGAGAAAAATAAATAAAATACCAAGCATTGGAAAATAAATAGTAAATTGTCATTATTGTCATATAATATGATCATCTACCTAGAAAATCCTAAATAATTTACAGAACTAATTTTTTAGCCCTTTTGCTGACGTAAGAGCAGCAATTCAATTCAATTTTATTTCTATACACCAGCAACAAAATAGAGGATGAAATTTTAAAAATAATATTACTTATCATAAAATAAAATGTACCTAGGAACCAATGAAAAATATGTAAAAGCATTATGGAGAAAATTATAAACTTTAATATAAGACATTAAAGAAAAGGTTAATAGAAATACTAAGGGGGAGGAAGACTGAATATTTTGAAGAATATCAATTCTCCCCAAATAATCAAGATATTTAAGTTTATTCCAATTAAAGTCCCAAGCTGATTTTAAAATATATGTGGAAGAGCAAAAGACAAGTATAGTCCATATTGTCTTCAAGAAGAACTAACAGGTATCATTACTTACAGTAAAGGATGTATAATTTAATTGTGATGTCATGCAAGGATAAACACAGTGCCATATGGCACAGAACATATCCCTCCCTGGACTTGTGTGTACTTGGGAACTTCATATGTGACTAAGATTGGACAGCAGATTGGCTGAGGAAAAGGTTTAACCAATGGAACAAGTCCAGCAGGTTATCCATATGTTAAGAAAAACTAAATAAGATTCCTGACTTATGCCATAAATAAAAGCAAATTCCAGATGATTATAAACATACAGTATAGGAAATACAAAGTTTAGAAGATAACTTTTAGTAGGTAATATTAGTGAAAAGCTTTGTAATGTTGAAACGAGGGAGAATTCCTCAAATAAGACACATAAAGCGCAAACTAAAAGGGAAAAGATTAGCAAATTAAATAGTGTTAAAACTGGACATTCTAAGAAAGTGGAAAGACAAGCCACAAATGTAATAAAAATTCACAATATCTTTATTTGCCAAAAGATGGGTGCCCAAAATGTATATAGGATTCCTACATATTGATTTTTAAATTATTTGTTTGTTTATTTATTTATTTAGAGAGTAGGGAAGGGGCAGAGGGAGAGGGACAGAGAGAATCTTAAGCAGGTTCCACACCCAGCATGGAGCCCCACACGGGGCTCGATTTTACAACCCTGAGATTATGCGCTGAGCTGAAATCAAGAGTCGGACACTTAACCAAGGTAGCCACCCAGGCATGCCCAGACTGATTTTTTTTTAAAGGCAAATAACCATGTAGCATAAAGGGGAAAGACTTGAACAAATACTTCATAGGAAAACAATATCTGATGAATAATAAACATAGGAAAAGATGCTCATCTCCTTAGTACTCAGGCAATCCTGTTGAGGTATCATTTTACACCCATCAGAATGGCAAAATTTTTAAATGTCAGACAATACCAAGGGGTAGTGAGCACTGAGAATTCTTATAATCACTGACGGGAAAATAAATGCAACAACTTTGGAAGTCTGGTATTTAGTCATGGAATTTAAAATGTGCATACTCTGGGAGCATTTTCACTGATATATAAATACTTTTACCACGTACACAGGAGTCGTGTACACAAAATTCTTATCATTATTGGTTAAAGTTATAAAAACTTGAAAACCACCCAAATGCTGTTAAAAGAAAGATAAGTGGGCACCTGGGTAGCTCAGTGGGTTAAAGCCTCTGCCTTTGGCTCAGGTCATGATCTCAGGGTCCTGGGATCGAGGCCCGCATCGGGCTCTCTGCTCAGCAGGGAGCCTGCTTCCTCCTCTCTCCCTGCCTACTTGTAATCTCTCTCTGTCAAATAAATAAATAAAATATTTAAATAAATAAATAAAAGAAAGAAAGATAAGATAAATATAAAAAACACCATGCAATATTTTTGGGGAGGATCCATAAAGGAACACAAGGGTGACAATTTTAAAATGCAGGAGATTTACAGTGAAATCTTTCAGGGGTACGCATGGGACTTCAAAGTGTTAGTGATATTCTACTTCACAAGAAGGCTGGCAGGTTGTAACATGTACATATGCTTCATATGTAATTTTCCTATGTAAAAATTTTATAATAGCTTTTTTGAGAAAGTCTCTGAGCATTTGTTGGGTTTCACAAAAAGTAGCAACACATTGTTTCCAAAAGCTTAACTCAGTGGCGTGTGGGAGGGTGGCTAAATAAATCCTTTAAAAACTAACCTGTCTTACATTGCAAAGTGGAATCAAACCTATTTTACATATGCTATGATTCTAAAAGATTTACATTCGTCATTTTTGGTAAAAGTATCAGGAGATCTATTTCCTTACTCTTTAAAAAAAAATCAAATAAAACCACAGATTTCCTTGTGTATGTACCATAGACATTTGGAAGAAGTCCCTAATTCTAAAGATGATGAACCACACAGCATGGATATTTTCTGATTACTAACATAGGGTTTCTAACCCAGCATTGCATCCTGCCTCTGGGGACAAAAGTTGGGGTTGCCCCATGTCAACACTCTTCTGTGTTGATTTTGTATTTCTACAGGTATTTCTCTTACTGAAATTCAATACATAGAAAGTAGAAACTGCATTGTCATAATGATATGTTTCTATCATTGTTACTCTGATAGAGAGGGTTTTTTTTTTCTTTTTGAACGGTAAGAATAATGTCACAGAGTAATTGGTTTTCACTTACACACAATGGAATGTAAGTACAACTTTATTGTTTAATCGAGTAGGTAGAAAGTTGATAGTTCTTATTCAGGCTTAAACAAGGACTCTCGTTCAAAGCACTAAGCTAGTTTGGCTGTTAACATAGGCAAACAAAGAAGGAGAATGTGACTAGGGCATTGGATCTCCAATAAACTCTAGCAAAAACCCTCACCATTTAGGGATTTTAAAACTTTTGGTACATGTTGAGAGGTAGGACCAGGCCCCTTCCACTGGCAGTCTGTGAGTGTCTTGAAAAACAAAATGTCCATGATAAGTAATCAGATACATCATTATACACCTGTTAGAACAAAAAGTACTGTATGCCAACTGTCATAAAGAGTAGGAAGTAGGGACTGGATGCTTCAAGAGATTGGGTAATAATAAAGAAAAAGGCATCCTTTCAGCTCAGAGGACAGTAGCTGATTTTATTCCAGACAATGCTGGGAGTTGCTGGAACTGGAACTCATTCATACCTGATGACTAACAAGGGCCTTATACAGGCCATCAGATGGTATCAGTATCAGTTTAGAATCTGATGGAAAGCTGTCCACACAGTCAAAGTTGGTATGAAGTATCATGATACATGGTAAACAGCTTCAGTTGAGAAATCTTTGCTCCTCTCCAAAATTAGAAATTAGTCCAGATCTCAATTTTGCTCCAGCAAAAAGAAAAACATGTTATTAATTTTATTTCTATTTAGAGTTGCCAGATCTACCAAATAAAATGTGAATTTCAGATAAACAAAGAATATGTTTATAGTGTAAGGATGTCCCATAAAATATTGGGAACATACTTATACTAAACAATTATTTATTTTTATTTTGGCAACCTGTATTTTAGCTGGTAACCTTTACCCTATATTCTTCCCAAAGTTCCAAGATTTTTGCAACAGTTCGTCTATAGTGAATTTTAAAAAATCAATATAGGGATTGATGACTCTGAATTTAGCTTGGACCTGAGGAATTCTAAACATCTTGAATTAGATTATGCAGGTTTAATCATTATGGGTCAGGGCTATTCATGCTAAGAGAAAAGAAGTCTCTAGGTTAGCCAACATGGCTAGTGAGTCTTTGGATCTTTGCCTGGTGCTGCTTCATTGATTCCTCTTGGCGTGATTTGCATAGGAATAAAGAAGTCAGCAAAAATAGTGAAAGGCAATAGGCTTTGAGAGATTCTTAGATTCTGTTTTACCCCGTGTGACTAAAAGTAGCTGTTCTCCCTGAAAAAGGCACTCTTCTTTTGTTGTTTGTTTTTTAGGGAAGCCACCATCAAGGGGTGAATGCCAAGTGTTGAAGCTGCCCTAAGAAACTGCTAGAGCAAACTATTTGGTCCATCTGTTCCCTCTGCCCAGAACACTGCTCCTTCAGATATATCCACGTTGTCCACTCATTTACTTTAAATTTTTGCCCACTTTCCATCTTCTTTACAAGGCTCCCCCTGCCCATCCTGTTGAAAACTCCAATCCATCATTCTTCCTCACCCTCCTCCCTACCACAGGATGACCAACACCCTTCCTGCTGTTGAACAAAATTTTTTCATAACTCTTATCACCTTCTTTTTTTAATGAATTTGGAATATTATGAGAATAGTAGAAATTTTATTGATATAATAAACTAATCTCACCTGAAATATCAGCATTGTGCATTTTAGCATTTTTTTTCAGTGATCCAAGATTCATTGTTTATGCACTACACCCAGTGCTCCATGCAATACACGCCCTCCTTAATACCCACCACCAGGCTCACCCATTCCCCCTTCCCCCTCCCCTCCATAACCCTCAGTTTGTTTCCTCAAAAAATTAAAAAATAGAGCTACCCTATGACCCTACAATTGCACTACCGGGTATTTAACCTAAAGATACAGATGTAGTGAAAAGAAGGGCCATATGTACCCCCAATGTTCATAGCAGCAATGTCCACAATCATCAAACCGTGGAAAGAGCCAAGATGCCCTTCAACGGTCTCAGAGGGCATGGACCTTAGTTTATTATGGTCACTGATCTATCATGAACACATAGAAGAGTACCTGAGACTTAGTGCTCAAAAATATGTGCTGGATGAATGGATCCATTTATAAAGGGAATGATCTTTTATAAATCAGATTTTTGGAATCAAAATTCTCTGTAACCTAAATCTGTAAACATAATTTTGACTTTGCCTATTAAAGTGGACTGAAAGTGGTGCCTGGGTCGCTAAGTTGATTAAGCATATGCCTTTGGCTCAGGTCATGATCCCGGGGTCCTTGGATCGAGTCCCACATAAGGGTCCCTACTCAGTGAGAAGCCTGCTTCTCCCTCTCCCTCTGCTGCTCCCTATGCTTGTGCTCTCTCTGTCTGCTAAATAAATAAATAAAATCTTTAAAAAATAAAATAAAATGGACAAGCTCTAAGCCAGCAATAGGTGTATGATTCTAATAATAATACAGATATCACATTAATAAATTGTTAAAATTGGATCAGAACAGATTCTTCTGACTGTGTTCTCAACAAGATCCACATATAATAAAACTGTAACTCTTTGGGATCATTGGGAAATTAAACATTCTCATGATAGATTTTAATGTTTGACTTTAAAATATTTGTAAAAATATGTTACCATACATTCATAAACACTACAATCTTGAATATTAGTGATTTTTTGACAAATACATATTTCAGAATTACTCAGAGTTCTGAATAGCAAATAATTCTCTTGCTATGACTGTAAAAGAAGATAGAGGAAATATAGAGATTAAGATTAAATGTATATTGTCCAAGTACATACCATGAAAGTCAGATTTGAGAGCATTCTAAAACTCTTCTTTCAATTTGCTTGTTTCTCCTAAAAGCAGTTTAAAGAAAATGAATTGAATTAATTAAGGATTGCAATTTGAATCAAAGTTTAATTAAGATCTTATTGTGAAATAAATTTTATTTTTTTCTCCTTTGTCACTATTCTATTTACTTTAAAGTTTTGTCTTTCCCTTGATCTGTGTATAATTTTTTGCTTGTTTTTACCTGATTAGCATTTTGGCACCTCATCATCCTTCCAAGACTAAGAAAAACAAAAGAGAAAACAATGTAGAATTTGGTGTTCTAGCATTCCACCAGGCCTAATATTAGGCACTGAGCAGGACTAGTGTGAGTGAAGCCACAGTGATGGGCAGAAAGAGGGAGCAACAGTGGCCTGCCCCCTATGTAAATCAGAACTCGAGAAGTCTTGTCCTGTGAGGATTATAGGGGAGTGGGATTACTTTCAGTTCTCCTGGGAATATAGCTTGTAGAGTCCACTCCCCCCAACTGTTGACCAAAAGGAACAAATCCCATTACAATACAGTTATTAAGTTCTACCTTGACAACATTCCAGAGCCTTGAGCAGCTGCAATAGTGACTCCCAGGTGCTTTAAGTACTAAGAAAACCATGCTTGTATGTCCATTCCTCTGCTCACATCTTCTCTTGATTCAGTCATTTTGTACTTATTTGTACTGAGAATGACTTGGAGAGTTGAGGCTCAACATTATAGCTAGCAGGCAGTGTTCCGTTGTTAGAAAGACTCCCCTCAGTGTGCTTGGATGGCTCAGTTGGTTAAAACATCTGTCTTGGGCTTGGGTCATGATCTCAGGGTCCTGGGATTGGTCCCCGCATCAGGCTTGTCAAGGGGATTCATGCTCAGTGGGGTGTCTGTTTGTCCCTCTCCCTCTGCCCCTCCCCCTGCTCTTGCTCTCTCTCTCAAATAAATAAATGAAAAAAAGAAGGAAAGAAGGAAAGAAAGAAAAGAAAAGAAAGAAAGAAAGAAAGAGAGAGAGAAAGACTCCTCTCCACCACCCTAACTCTGACCCAACAGGCATTCACTTCTTCCTTTATTGAGGTATAACTGACGTATAACATTATGTTAGTTTCAGATGTAAAACATAATGATTCGATATTTGCATATATTGCAAAATGCTCATCTCAATTTAGTCTACTTAACATTTGTTACCATTCGTTGTACAGAATTGGTTTTTTCTTGTGATGAGAAATTTTAAGATTTACTCTTAGCGACTTTCAAATATGCAATACAGGATTATTAACTATAGTCGCCATGCTGTATATCTTTGTGACTTATTTTATGACTGAAACTTCATAACTTTTGACACCCTTCACCTATTTTGCCCACCCCCACAACCGGTAGTATGTTCCCTGTATCTATAAGCACATTTTGTTTTTGTTTTTTAGATTCCACATGTAAGATCATACAGTATTTGTCTTTGTCTGACATTTCACTTAGCATAATACCCTCAAGGTCCACCCATGTTATTGCAAATGACAACATTTCATCTTTTTTTATGGTTCAATAGGATTCACCTGTATCTCACATTTTGTTTATCCTTTCATCCACTGATGGACACTTATGTTGTTTCCATATTTTGGCTTTTGAAATTTTGTTGTAATGAACACGAAGCTGCATATATCTTTTCTTTTTTTTTCAGATAAATACTCAGAAGTGAAATTACTGGCTAATGGTACTTAGTTTTATTTTTAATTTTTAAAAAAATTTTTTATGGTAGTTCTATTTTTAATTTTTTGAAGAAATTTCATACTGTTTTCCCTAGTGGCTGTACCAATTTACATTCCCACTAGCAGGGTACAAGCATTCCCTTTTCTGCACATCCTCACCAACACTTCTTATTTCTTGTCTTTCTTTTTTCTCTCTCTCTCTTTCTATTTTTTTTTTTTTTTTTATATAAAGATTTTATTTATCCATTTGACACAGAGAGAGAGATTACAAGTAGGCTGAGAGGCAGGCAGAGAGAGAGGAGAGAGGAGGAAGCAGGCTCCCTGCTGAGCAGAGAGCCCGATGTGGGCCTCGATCCCAGGACCCTGGGATCATGACCTGAGCCGAAGGCAGCGGCTTTAACCCACTGAGCCACCCAGGNCTCTCTCTCTTTCTAATAATCATTCTAGCAGGGATGAGGTGATATTTTATTGTGGTTTTGATTTGTATTTCCCTCATTATTAGTGGTGTTGAGCATCTTTTCATGTACTTGGTGGCCACGTATATATCTTTCTTTAGAAAAATGTGTGTTCAGATCCTCTGCCCATTTTTTCTTTTCATTAACATATAATGTGTTATTTGCTTCAGGACTACAGGTCTGTGATTCATCAGTCTTACACAGTTCACAGCACTCGCCATAGCACATACCCTCCCTAATGTCCAGAACCCAGCCACACTATCCTTACCCACCGCCACGCCCCAGTAACCCTCAGTTTGTTTCCTGAGATAAGAGTCTCTTGTGGTTTGTCTCCCTCCCCAGTCCTATCTCGTTTCATTTTTTTCCTCCCTACCCCCCCACAACCCCCTGTCTGGCCTCTCAAATTCCTCATATCAGAGAGATCATGTGAAAATTGTCTTTCTCTGATTGACTTATTTAGCTTAGCATAATACCCTCTAGTTCCATTCATGTCGTTGCAAATGGCAAGATATCGTCTTTTTGATGGCTGCATAGTATTCCATTGTATGTATGTGTGTGTGTGTGTGTGTGTATATATATATATATATATATATATATATATCTCACATCTCCTTTATCCATTCATCTGTTTATGGACATCTCTGTTCTTTTCATAGTTTTGCTATTGTGAACATTGCTGCTATAAACATTCAGGTGCACGTGCCCCTTCAGATCACTACATTTGTATCTTTAGGGTAAATACCCAATAGCGCGATTGCTGGGTTGTAGAGTAGCTCTATTTTCAACTTTTTGAGGAACCTCCATACTGTTTTCCAGAGTGGCTGCACCAACTTGCATTCCCACCAACAGTGTAGGAGGGTTCCCCTTTCTCCACATCCTTACCAGCATCTGTCATTTCCTGACTTGTTAATTTTAGCCATTCTGACTGGCGTGAGGTGGTATCTCACTTTGGTTTTGATTTCCCTGATGCTGAGTGATATTGAGCACTTTTTCATGTGTCTTTTGGCCATTTGGATGTCTTCTTTGGAGAAATGTCTGGTCATGTCTTCTGCCCATTTCTTGATTGAGTTATTTGTTCTTTGGGTGTTGAGTTTGAGATGTTCTTTATAGATTTTGCATACTAGCCCTTTATCTGATATGTCATTTGCAAATATCTTCTCCCATCCTGTCTGTGGTATTTTGGTTTTGTTGACTGTTTTCTTTGCTGTGCAAAGCTTTTGATCTTGATGAAGTCCCAATAGTTCATTTTTGCCCTTGCTTCCCTTGCCTTTGGTAATGTTCCTAGGAAGAAGTTGCTGCGGCTGAGGTCGAAGAGGTTGCTGTCTATGTTCTCCTCAAGGATTTTGATGGATTCCTGTCTCACATTGAGGCCTTTCATCCATTTTGAGTCTCTTTTTATTTGTGGTGTAAGGAAATGGTCCAGTTTTATTCTTATGCATGTGGCTGTACAATTTTCCCAGCACCATTTGTTGAAGAAACTGTCTTTTTTCCATTGGACATTCTTTCCTGCTTTGTCAAAGACTAGTTGACCCTAAAGTTGAGGGTCCATTTCTGGGCTCTCTATTCTGTTCCATTGATCAATCTGTCTGTTTTTGTGCCAGTACCATGCTGTCTTGATGATGACACCTTTCTAATAGAGCTTGAAGTCTGGATTGTGATGCCACCAACTTTGGTTTTGTTTTTCAACATTCCTCTGGCTATTTGGGGTCTTTTTTGGATCCATATAAATTTTAGGATTATTTGTTTCATTTCTTTGAAAAAATTGATGGTATTTTGATAGAGATTACATTAAATGTGCAGATTGCTTTAGGTAGCATAGACATTTTCACAATATTTGTTCTTCCAATCCATTAGCATGAAATGTTTTTCTATTTCTTTGTGTCTTCCTCAATTTCTTTCATGAGTACGTTATGGTTTTCTGAGTACAGATTCTTTGCCTCTTTGGTTAGGTTTATTCCTAGGTGTCTTATGGTTTTGTGTGCAATTGTAAGTGGGATCGGCTCCTTAATTTCTCTTTTTTCTGTCTTGCTGTTGGTGTATAGAAATGCAACTGATTTCTGTGCATTGATTTTATATCCTGACACTTTACTGAATTCCTGTATGAGTTCTAGAAGTTTTGGAGTGGAGTCTTATGGGTTTTCCACATAAAGTATCATATCATCTCTCTGCCCATATTTTAATCAGATTGTTTGTATTTTGCTATTGAGTTCTTGTATAAGCTCTTTATATATTTTGGGTATTAACTTCTTATCAGATAGATGATTTACAAACATTTTCTCCCATTCAGTAGGTTGCTTTTTTCTCATTTTATTGGTGGTGCAATTCACTTTTTGCATAAGCATTTCTAATCACATTTATGGATATGAACATTTTCTAATACTCCTAGGCCCTGATGGAAATCCAAACACTTGTGGCAGATTTATCAGTATGAAGAGAGCCCACCTTGGGCATGTTCACATAGGCCACACACATACATGTGTCAGAACTTATCTTACTACGTGTTCTTATCTTGAGGTATCTCATTTCTATTAGACCTGAACTCCAAAAGGGCACATGACTTAATAATATTGCCATTCACAATACACTTGGTCTATGGTAGAAATTTAATAAATACTTGTTGAGTAAGTGAGTGAAAGTCTCAGTTAATTAATTTAAAATACACTATTTCCTAATGTATAAAGTTGTAATTCAATTTCTAGCTTGTGTTTTAAAATCATACCTAGAAAGCAAGTATCTCTTCACCATTGTCAAGCATAATGTAGTATTAGAATGCATATAAAATTAATATAAGGTAATTAAAAATGAGAAAAAACTGTGGAAATTAGGAAACAGTTTTTTGATAGAATAATTCTTATTTGTATTCATGATCTAAATTTCTCATAACTCAAACTAAAACTAAGTAAATGCAAATATTACATGCACTTGGAGTTTTATTGTATATAAATTGCAAAGTATCATATGTATTTTGTATATAACATATAGGACATAATATATAACTGTTCTAAATCTATGAAAAATTATATTAACCTGGTTAACTTTTTAATATAGCTGGCTATTGAATTGTGTTTGATATACTCGCTAGAATTTCAGACTTTACATGGATGCTGGATATCTTTGCTAAAATAGTTTATCAAGTGAGCTAGTTTGTTATGATTAAAGACAATGGCCAATATAAGGGAAGATAAATTGCCAAGATTATATACTGTGGTTTTGTTAATCTTCAATTTCTAAAGCTAATAGTTTAATAAAACCTCTATTATATTGATAATTGAGCCAATGAAACTGTATTTGAGTCTGTATTTCTTACTTTTATTGGATTTTTTTGCAAGCATATACATTTATTCTTATAAATCACATTCTCGAATTCTTAAACTCTTATTTGTAGACTTACATAAATATATAAATCTTCTAAAGCATGGAATCTGCAATGTCAAAGTTTCTTATTTATTATTTTTGTTAGCTACAGATTTTAGGTCACTAATGAACCTTAAAGGCATGATTCCAACTATTTCCAGATATTCCAGATATTTCCAAAATGCTTCAGTGAGATTCTACATTTTAGTAAGTCTCTTTAATGGATTTGTTTTATCAATAGTAGTAGAAAATCTTACCTTTATGTTTCATAATTTTAGTATAAGATCTGTTCTAAATCTATTTTTAAAAGTGGCATAGATATTATATTTATCCTTTTTCTATTGTTTTAGTATCCTATACACAGCTTATGAGGAAAAATTAAGTCCCACTAACAAGCCAGAACCACCCTAAAATCCTTGTGTGTGTGTGTGTGTTCTTTAAATTATCATTGGGAAGAATGTTTCCAATCAACCTATCCAAAATACAAATTGAACCCCAAAATTATTTGGATTGATGTAAATGGACAGAGGTTTATGTGGGCTTTTTGGTTATGGCAGTGAACTGTCAGTGATGGATGAGGTGCGAAGCCCCTGACTGATGCCTTCCAGTGCCCACACAGAGTGTGCTCTACTCACTGTCCCCACTGTGTGGCCCTACAGCCTTCTGCTCGTGGCTTATCCAGAAAGATTATTTCCTATATTTTTCCTTCAGAAGGCTGTCTAGTGGCCTTCTAAAATACCGATGAGATCTTTCTTACACAAGCTGGTTTATTTTCTAAATTAGTGGGTGCCTAGCTGTGGCCACAAAATCCAGTGGGCCAGAAAGCTATTACAGAGACAGTCTACAAATGCATTTTCCAATAAAGTCAAGCATTTGCTATTGAATGGATGAATAATATATTTTGCACATTTATGTAATGTCAGTTTCACATATAAGGAATTTCTGTTGTGATTATCAAAATATTAACAATCGAAAACACCACTGAATTCATTCGTGTCTTTCACTTACGTAAGATCCAAATCAAGGTGTAGTAAGTGTTTCACAAATAATACAATGTGAAAGTTGATGGAATTTTTGACATTTCATATAAGATTTTGATATAACAAAAGTTTGAAACTCTAGGCCCTAAGTCATTTTTTTCTTCTAACTTAAATACTCAATACATTAACAAGAACAAATGTGAAACATTGTGATGTTAATGTGGAAGTAGTAACTTTTACTATTTATTTTTTAATTGTGAATATATATTTTTTATTTAAATTAGCCAACATATAGAACATCATTAGTTTCAGATGTAGAGTTCAGTAATTCATCGGTCGCATATAACACCCAGTGCTCATCACCTCACCTGCCCTCCTTAATGCCCATCACCCAGTTACCCCACCCCCCGACCCACGTCCCCTCCAGCAACCCTCAATTTGTTTCCTGTAGTTAAGAGTATCTCATGGTTTATCTCCCTCTCCAATTTCTTCCCATAAAGCAATAACTTTTAACTATGATCATTTTTTCATTGAGAAGCTCTTTAAATCAGATATCTTTCAAAAAATAATACTTGTTTTTTATGCATATTACCTTGAGAAAAGAGCATCAATATCAGCATTACATAAAGAATTTCATTTTACAAAATCACAGTTTCATGAAAATCAACTGCTAATTTGACTCAAGATGGGACAACAAAATCACTTGCAAAATATTCCCTGACAAAATGATTTGGATTTTTCAGACATGACACATGGTAAAAACCTACCAGATGAGAGCACAACTTGAGAAGAAAATGACTTGCCAATGTCCCACTAGCACTCTCCCAGTCCCTCTCCCTGACAGGTACAGCACTGAACATAACATACTGTTGAAGCGAGTTTTCTTAATTTGTAATTATCTGCTACCCACAGAGCACCAGTGACTTCCTTGTTATTTTCCTGAGAACTAATCTTTCAAGTAATAAAGGCTTAGAACTTAATTCAAAAGGATGTGTAAATAAACTGTTTATTAGAAAACCTTGCCCATTTTTTGGTAATCACCAAGTCATTAGTCAACAAACACTTATCCAGCACATCCTACCTGACATTATCTATGATAAATTGACAACAGCCAGAAAGGTCATCACATAGAAGTGCTTCCTAAAGACATTGTCCACTCCTCTTGCCTCCAGGGACATGTCTAGTAAGAAGTTACTACAGCCGGGCGCCTGGGTGGCTCAGTGGGTTAAAGCCTCTGCTTTCGGCTCAGGTCATGATCCCAGGGTCCTGGGATCGAGGCCCGCATCAGGCTCTCTGCTCAGCAGGGAGCCTGCTTCCCCCCTCTCTCTCTGCCTGCCTCTCTGCCTCCTTGTGATCTCTCTCCCGCTGTGAAATAAATAAAATCTTTAAAAAAAAAAAACAAAAACAAAAAAACAAAAACAAAAAAAAAGAAGTTACTACAGCCAACATCAAAGAGGTTACTGCCTGTGTTCTCCTCTAGGATTTTGATGGTTTCCTATCTCACATTTAGATCTTTCACCCATTTTTAAAAAAATTTTTATTTATTTATTTGAGAGAGAGAGCAAGAGAGCAGGAATGGGGTGGGGGGAGGGGAGATGGAGGGGCAAAAGCAAACTCCCGGCTGAGCAGGGAGCCTGATGTGGGACTCTATCTGGGACTCCGGAATCATGACCTGAGCCAAAGCCAAATGCTTAACCAACTGAATCACCCAGGCACCCCTCTTTCATCCATTTTCAATCTATCCTTGTGTATGGTATAAGAAAGTGGTCCAATTTCATTCTGCATGTGGCTGTCCAGTTTCCCCAACACCATTTGTTGAAGAGTCTTTTTTCCATTGGATATTCTTTCCTGCTTTGTCAAAGATTAGTTGACCATAAACTTTTGGGTACATTTCTGGGTTTTCTATTCTGTTCCATTGAGCTATCTCTCTCTCTTTTTTTTTTTTTTTGCCAGTACCATACTGCCATGATGACTATAGCTTTGTAATATCTCTTGAAGTCCATAATGGTGATGCCTCCCGCTTTGCTTTTCTTTTTCAGGATTGCAACGACGTGGATGGAGCTATAGTGTATTATGCTTGTGAAATAAGTCAGTCAGAGAATGACAAATACCGTATCATTTCACTCATATATGGAATTTAGGAAAACAAAACAGATGAATGTATGAGAAGGGGGAAAAAAGAGAAAGAGAGGAGGGGAGGCAAACCATAAAAGACTCTTAAAGGATAAAGAACAAACAGGGTTGATGGAGGATGTGGGTAGGGGATGGGCTAAATGGGCGATGGGTATCAAAGAGGGCACTTGTTATGATGAGCACTGGGTATTATATGTAAGTGAATAATCACTAAATTCTACTCCTGAAACCAATATTACACTATATATTAACTAATCAGAATTTAAATAAAAATTTAGAAGAGAAAAAAAAAACTTTGTGCATTCCAAACTGTTCTGTGTATTTCTTGTTCACTATACCAAGAGCATAATGAAGTAAAAGACCCTTCCTCAGTCATGTCTTTCAGAGAGAAAAGGTTCAGATCCATATTTCCTGAGGTGTCCTGAACATAATGTTAATAACCTAGCTGATCTTTGCTGAGTTATACTGCAAGATGTTATGGTGTTTTAGAGACTCACTTATTCATTCATCATATATTTATTAAGAGCTATAATATTCAAGGCTCTGTGACTTAGATGGATTGAGCTGGAGATAAAAAAGACTCAAGAGCAAGGATTTTTAGGACAATGAAATTATTCTGTATGATATCATAATGATAGATACATGTTATTATCTATTTGTCCAAAGCCATAGACTGGATAGCACCAACAGTGTACCCTGGTGTAAACTCTGGACTCTGGGTGATTATGTCAAGCGGGTTCATCGATTGAAACAAATGTTGCTAATAGGAGAGACATTTCACAATGGAGAAGGCTATGTATGGGGGGGGGGCAGAGGTTATATGGGAAATCCTTTTACTGTTCTCTTAATTTTGCCGTGAACCTAAAACTGGTCTAAGAAAAATACAGTCTTTTAAAAATGAAAGACTCAAGAGAGAAGAATACTGCTGAACTCTGATCACTCTCATGGCACTAAAATGAACTTCTTTTTGTACACTTACTGATGTGTAGAAATACAGAAATTCAGAATTCGAGAGAGGGACCCTTAGCATTTCCCCTACAGCTGAGGGAAAGTGCAAAGTACAAATAGACTATTTGTTCTTCTTTTCTGGCATTTGAAAATAAGACCTGATGTGGAAAGCTCTGGGAGAGCTTCTTGCTATTCTACAGGGCTGTTTTGCATAGATTCATCAGCTATGGGAACAGCCAAGTTCCTCCAGAGAGAAAGGAGAAATCAGGTTCATTGTGCTCTGTCGAGTAAAAGAGGAAAATCCACGTTTGAATCAGCCTGAAGGTTAATAGAGAAAAGATTCACATAAACGCATTCCTTTTCCCCAAGGCTAGGCTACTGTCAGCAGAAGATGATTGAGTTAGCAAAGGCATTTCCCCTTTTTTTCTAAAATTTTCAGCATCATGAATTCCATCCATGCGTACTGCCCTCACTCCTCACCCCCAGCCCTGACGCATACTTTAAAGAGAGCATCTAAGTCTGCCAACTATGTAAACCTCCCCAATGACCTATGCCAGATTTCTCATCACAAACACATAGCTTGAGAGGGGAAATAGCTAAAATTGGTTTAAATGGTATAAAATAGCCATTCCATTATACTGGCGAGGAGGGAAAATGGGAAATGCAAACAGACTGAGTAATTCTGCTCTATTTGCATCTATAAAAATGGTGCTGACAACTTATGCAGACTTTAGTTTTTATTGGTCCATTTTAATATTCTCAAAACAATTGCTCTATATCCCTTGTAGTTAGTTAGGAGTGCAAGGGGGCCACAGAAGAAAGTTTTTAAAGGAATGAGTGACTACACTCTATATGCCAAATGCTTGAATCTTGTTTATTGACCCAATAATTTATATATAATATATATACTATAGATTTATTTTATTACTTTTCAAAACTTAGTGATTATGCCATCATATGTTTTAAAACATTTAGATTTATTTCTGTAACAGGTTTTTTTAAAAAAAAGAAATGCTACTTTTGTATGGATGACTTTGTAATAAAGACCTCATTGTCTTAGAATTCCTTCTTCCCCTACTCTTCCATTTAAAAACACCCTACTAATTTTCTACCCTCTATCATTGGCCCGAACGGTGTTAGAACTTCTATTACATCCTTAATGTTCTATCTCATTATTGCTTTTTGCCCCATTACTAATACTCACAAATAGGATTTTAACACGTGCAAAAACCATCTGGTATGCTCCAGACCATGAGATCCAGGAGACCTGTGCTACCTGAAAAGGACTTGATTCATTTAGCATTGCTCATTTAAAATATTTTCTTTGGTTGGTCTAGTGCTTGTTTTAAATACTTGAGTGCTCCAGTTTAAGATTTATTATGCCCATTAGTATTGCTTTGTTGAAACTGTAGTATGCATTCTAACAAGTATTTACAATTTATGATGGTAAGTTCAAAGTTATATAATTATTATAGTAATTTCCAACTCATTCACTTGTCATTTTTTATTTCCAGACCTTCCCACAAAAATTTTCAAAATTAAAAGTCTCTTGTCCAACTTGGTCTTTGTTCAAAAGTTAATTTTAGCTTTTGGTGAAGTCTGCCTTAAAATATATCAGCCATTTTTTCCTATTTAGTATGTTAAGGATGGGTCACCAAACCTCAGAAAAACTAGAAAAATAACTAAAACACTTAAGTAGCTGACTCCTGGAGATCATTTTTCCAGAATGTAATCTTTTGGGTTAATGTTTAGATTCAATGGTTGAAACTGTAGGAAGCTTCCTTCCAAGATATTCTTGAAATCCCAGTTACAAATACCTTGCCAGTTCACACAGAGAAATAAAGTGTAGACTTTCTGCTTCCTTTGATTCATCCTCTCCTGTAGAGAAAGCCACTGCAGTTAAGATGTGTTATTTGAGCAGCATTGCTATAAATACCATCTGTATAGGTATCCTCGTCCTCTGCCATTGCCTATGATAAAACTGCATTCCTTGGCCATTTTTATAGCCAGTACTGTTGACTTTACAGAGATGCCCATATAATGGTGTTTGGTTCTAGTAGAGCACTTGATGTTACTTTCTTAAAGATATGCCTATTCCTAAGTAATGAAATTGTCACCTACTAAATAGAACAAAAAAAACT
The DNA here is from genome assembly GCA_002007465.1 of Ailurus styani. NCBI lineage: Eukaryota > Metazoa > Chordata > Mammalia > Carnivora > Ailuridae > Ailurus > Ailurus styani. The sequence goes on along the minus strand of LNAC01000037.1, from coordinate 1,585,485 downwards.
GTGATCAACTGACAGTTGGGATATGGAGTAGATATCTTCAAGAAATTATTTGATTTTTGTCATAGCAAATGCTTAGGTTTGGGGGGAAAAAGACTATTTTCCTAAAACAGTTGAGTTGAAAACTTTTATGAAAGTGGTTTGCCTTTAGGTAGTTCTAATATCTATTTTTCAAATTTTCCAAATTTTCCTTAGCAGTGGAGTCCTTCATCCAAATAAATTATTATGATATATCCCAATATATAAAAGGACAAAGTGGAGTTTCTGATTAGAGTGGAGGTGAGGATTGAGAGGCCCATCAGCTCAGCCCTTTTGATGTTCAAGACAGTTACTGAGGAAGCTCCAAGGCTCTGAAAAGCAAAGTTTGAAAATCATTTTCCAAAGGCTTTATTTTCAGTTTTTAGCTATAGATGTTATGAGTTGATAGGCAGATCACCTAAATCAACATCAAGTAGGGGAGGTAACATCCACATTTTTCACTCTAGACCTAACCTGATGGTATATCTAAATCCAAATCTCAAACAAAATGTATTGCTTTTTCAAGCTTCAGTTTCCTTTTCATATATCAAGATTAATCATCTGCCTTGCACCAGTGTTGCTGAGAAGAAATGTAATAACATAGGAAGGCCCTCAGTAAATGTGAGCACCATTCCTTTCCCTTCTTCAATAATTAGGTTTTCAAACAACTGTTTTGCAGATCATCTCTAAAGCTCTTGTTATTGGATATACTCAATTCACTGCCTCTCACCACACCATGATTTCTCATCTGAATCTGAGAATTATTACTGTGATGTAGCCTTTATGGTGAAATACTGGCCTTCTTTCACTTAAATGTCTAGGGTAATGTTTAGGGTCAACTTCGGCATCTTGTCGACCCATGTTCATCTTCTGCAGGGTTTAGGTATGTAACTTTACTGTCCTCTTAGAGCCACCACCATCTCATTTCCCATTTGGTGTTCTTACCCTACAAAGCAGTATAGTCTCTTTGTTATTGTCTCTACAACAACCACTCAGATCCTCTCAACTAATAATAACCAAAAATAATCAGAGCTTCCCTAACTACAACAAATAGGAAAATTGCTAAGATATTAGAAATTTGTTAGGGGGCATCTCTCAAGGATATGTGAGATCACTTATTGCTGCCATTGCAGTCTCCACCATATTTTGTAAATTTGTTGCACCTTTATGAAACCTCAGCTCTGCAGGCACAGAGTCATCAAAGGGTCATCTTCAGGGTGCTGAGAAGTCAGTAACTATGCCCTTCCAGTTGAGTTAATTGTTTGGCCCAATAATTTGCTTGATTTGTTTAAGACATTGAGGAGACTAGCATGATGAGTGGCCAAGGTAGAAGTACCCTGACATCACAGGTTTCAAACTCCATTTCAGAAAATCACTGATACACTGCCCTAAAGCACGCTGCAGTGTCATTTTTAGTGACCGAGTCCCCGTTTGGTGCCATTGAGCAAGAAATAGACTAGAAGAGTGTCTACCTAGATTTAGTTATCACACCTGAGAGTAAAACAGCATAGAATCTTAAGACTCATGCTTAATGTTAGTACTGGCTTTCATATCCACTCTGCCAGCCCAACAGATTTTTAGAAGTATTAATAATACTTGTTTCAGTTCGTTAATATGCAAAGGACTCCCTTGTTTACTTTGGTTCTAATTTGGGAGTAAGATATATTCAGCCTTATCTTAGTTGAATACTGGGTGAAAATACACGGCCTGTATCATTAGGTAGATTGAGGGGAAACTTGGCTGTCAAATCTGAGGGATTTTCAGAAACTCAGTTCTAAAACTCTTGTCCATTGTTTGTTATTCCCCTTTGAGAAACTTTTTCTGTGTGTGAGGCCATCTTTCCTCCTCATAGGACCTGCTGTAGATATTTAGGGGGAAGTGTTCATGAAAAAGGAAGAGGAGTTATGTGTTGAATATAAATATGGGGTCTAAAGGATTTTGATGTCATAGAAATCTATTGGAGTTACTTGGTTATGTTTTCTAGGGGATCTTAAAGTTGCAGCTTTGTATCCAATACAATAGAATAAATATCAAAGGAAAACATGAGTTGAAATTCTAAATAGAAGTATGGTGCTCTCAGGAAAACTTCTGTGGTCAATGATATGCAATAAGATATTTTATCATCAGTTCTGCCTTTCCTAGCAGGAAATCTTGTGGTGATTGTGAGATGACTTAAATTACATTTTTTATATCACAAACTATTAAAGAGGTAGCTTTTCAAATACATATTGTCCATACCATGTACTTAGGAATCTATGTCCAGGGGATTCAGTAAGAAAAGGCTTAGACATCACTAACTCCTGGTTCTGGTGGCAGAAAACCCAATCAGTGCACTGATTGCTGACTTAAGTCTCAATATAGATTTTACAAGAGGAAGAATAAGCTGAACAGAATAGTGTTCATAATTTTTCAGGCTGAAACCAGGCAACCGATAGTTATGATTGCTCACCTGCCAGTGATGTCCAGGAATTGTATCTTGGTCAGATATTTCAAGGATATATTGGATTGCTACAATATTTATACAATGAATTTAAATTTGAAGTCACCAAATAATTATTGGGCCCTTCCCACTTGTAAAACACTAGCTGGGTGGCTGGGATGGCAAATTAAATATGTGAGTCCATTTCCAGAAGATACCATATTTTGATTAAGGAGTCAATGGAAAAGATTTTAAGAAGTCTTCTATGGTTTCCACAAAACAAGAAAATAGCGTTAAAAAATAAAGAACTGGGAAAACAGGGACTTCTGGTGCCTTTATTGCATTCCTGCATGGGACAGTTCTCTTTTTAAAAAAATCTCCCTTCTCCATGTTTATCCCTGAAGTCTCCTTCTTTGGTTCTGTCTCTTGTTTATGGTCTTGACCATACAATCTTGCTGTAGTCCTATCTCTACAAAGTCTTGAGTTGTTGCCTGGTGTGCCCATCTCCCCTTCAGAAGTGATGCTTTGGACAGCTCTGTGGTTTTGCATGCTCCACAGCCAGTCAGCATTCCAGCCCAATCCTGTATCTAGCTCGAGAATCTTAATGCAGACTAAACCAGTATTCTCAGCCTCCCTCCTCACACAGGAAGTTAATTGAATGACGGGTTGCATCTCACACACTCATAGTGTTCAACAACTTGTTATTAGACAGAGGGATGAATGTGATACTCTCTAAATCTTATGCCATTCCCACTCCAGATTTAATTAACTTCATGTCCTCCTGAATTTCTACATTGGTTTATTTAACATTTGCTTTTTGTTTTTCTTCAAGGATTCACACACTGTGAAATGACTTCTCACCTCATGGGAAAAGATGACTATCCATATAAAGGTGGATGCTAAAATGTTTTTGATAGTACAGACTCTAGACTCTGAGTCTAGAGCACCTGATGGCTCTGAAGCCAAATTGTTGACTACAGAGACCATTTTCCTTCAGACTTTGAATAGAAATGTCGTTGCTCTGACCCTCTGGCTCTACTAGTTCTTAGGTTTCCTTGTACTGTTCATATTAGATGTTCTCTGGGTACCTAATCTCAAACTAACACTATCATGTGATTTACCCCATTGGGTCTCAGCTTGGTTCATGTCTTGAATGCAGTGTGGAGAGCAGAGGTTGTGGGGTGTTATGCTTGTAACTAGACATCATCTGCTGTGTGAATAAGACTGCATACAGAAAAAAAAAAAGACTGCATGCAGAAAAAATGGAAGGAACTGATTTTGGCTTACTCCTTATGTAACTCCATCCCTTTTTTCATGTCTTTGTATGTTTTAAATGTATTGAAAGCTTATAGCACATGATAACAATGCACAGTGGTTTTCCTGGCAGTCTCGGGATAATCATTTAGCTTCTTCAGTGTATCAGCCAGAACATAAAGTTGTTTCTTTCTTCCCAGAAACTGAATAGTAACAAATTATTCCCTATACATATAAAACTGGATAGTATTCAATTTCCCCCATATTCTGCAGATGTGGAGGACTTTTCATTTTTATGTTAATTCAAAGTACATTGAGTAAGATCACACTTCCTTAAATTCTGAGGTTGAAAGTCAACTAATTTCTGTGCTTATCTTTTTAAAAATATTACTTGAATCCAATGTTGTAATTTTCCTTTAAAACTTCCAGTCTATCCTTTAATGCACAAACAAGGTATATTTCAGGGACTTTTGGCTCTGACAGAATTTTATGGTGAATAACATTGGCCACGTACTGTTGAAATGAATATTTTTCCCATTGGTACATTATGTAATAAGCTGCAATCTCAGAGTGAACATCTGTACTATGGAAACACTGTGTGTAGAATTTTGAGGTCAAGTTATGTTAAATCTATGTTCTCCAAAGTCATAGTCTCTTTCATAATAAATGACATACAAACGTCAACTTTATTACATACCTAATAGCTACACATCTATTATTATTTTGACCCTACAATAAGACTTCCTTATGACAATGACATTATTTTAAATGTATAATATATCCAGTATGCTGAGGGTCAAAAAGAGGCTGTTTCTTTTGTTTTCTCTTTTTCAGCATTTTGCGTTCAATTATTTCCTTCCTTCTGCTAACTTTGGGTATGATAGCTCTTCTTTTTCTAGTCTCTTACTGTGTAAAGTTAGATTATTGATTTGAGATCATTCTTAATTTTTTAATATAGGTATTTACAGCTATCATTTTCCCTCTGATCACTGCTTTTGCTGCATCACATAAGTTTTGCTCTTTTTGTTTTCCTTCCTCTCAAAACAAAATTCCCTTGGGATTTCTTCTTTGACCCATTGGTTGTTTAAGAGTGTGTTGTTTAATTTGCACATATTTGTAAATTTTCCCGACTTCCTTCTGTTATTGATTTCCNTTTTCTAAATTCCCTTGGGATTTCTTCTTTGACCCATTGGTTGTTTAAGAGTGTGTTGTTTAATTTGCACATATTTGTAAATTTTCCCGACTTCCTTCTGTTATTGATTTCCAGTTTCACTCCATTGTAGTCAAAGAATCTTCTTTACATAGTTTAACTCTTTATAAATTTATTGACACTTGTATTGTGGCCTAACATATGGTCTACCGTGAAGAACGTTCCATGTGTACTTGAGAAGAATGCATATTATGTTGTTGGAGTGTTTTATAGATGTTGGAGAGTTGGAATATTGATTTTTTTTAAAAGATTTTATTTATTTATTTCACAGAGGGAGAGAGATCACAAGTAGGCTGAGAGGCAGACAGAGAGAGGGGGAAGCAGGCTCCCCGCTGAGCAGGGAGCCCGATGCGGGTCTCAATCCCAGGACCCTGAGATCGTGACCTGAGCCGAAAGCAGAGGCTTTAACCCACTGAGACACCCAGGCGCCCTGGAATATTGATTTTTGACAAAGGCACAAAATCAATTCAGTGGAGAGGGGAAAATATCTTCAGCAAATAGTGCTGGTAAGTTGGATATCCATGTGCAAAAACAAACAAAAAGAACTTCTATCCACACCTGGCACAACATACAAAAAATGAACTCAAAGTGCATTACACACACACACAAGTGTAAAACCTAAAACTATAAACTTCTAAAAAATAAAGTAGAAGAAAATTTTTGTGACCTTGGGATAGGCAAAGATTTCTTAGAAATAACAAAAGCATGATTCATAAAAAGACAAATTGATAAACTGAAGTTCATAAAAATTAAAAACATTAATTCTTTACAAAACAAGCCTGGGAGAAAAATACTGAAAGAAAATATTTGAAAATTATGTCTGATATAATAATAGGCTGGTATCTAGAATATCTAAGCAACTCTAAAAATATAAAAATAAGGAAACCAAAAAGTCCAATAAAAAAACATGCAAAAGATTTGAATAGATACTTAATCAAAGAAGATATATAGGTAGCAAGTAAGCACATAAAAAAGATGCTCAATATCAATAGTCATTAGGGAAATGAATGTTTAAACCACATGAATAACACCATACACCCTTTATAATTACAAAGATTGAAAAGCCTGACCATACCAAATGTTGATGAGGATGCAGAGGGACTGGAACACTTATACACTAGTGATATAAATATAAAATGATACAATCACTTTGGAAAACTATTTGACAATTTTTCAAAAAGTTAAACATGACCTATCATATGATATAGCTATTGCATTTCCAGGTATTTACTCAAGACAATGAAAGCATATGTCCTTACAAAGACCTATGCATGAATATCCATAGCTTTATTCGTAACAGCCCCAAATTGGAAACAACCCACATGTTTGTCAATAGGCAATGGATAAACAAACTGTAGTAGGTCCATATAATGGACTACTACTCAGCAATAAAAAGGAATAAACCATTGACATATATGACATTAACAAATCTCAAAATAACTACACTGACTGAAAGAAACCAGACAAAATGAGTACATGCTATCTGATTTTATTCATGTGAAATTCTAGGAAAATTTAATCTTTAGTTACAGAAAGAACATCAGTGGTTCATTGGTCTCCTGGATTTGGTTGTGAAACAAGAGGGAAGGATGACAAAAGAGCCCAAGAAAACTTTGGGAATGATGAATATATATGTTCATTACTTTGACTGTGGTTATGGATATATATAATTCCATGCAAAAATGGTTTATTTTCTGTCAATAAAAACTTCAACAAAGACATTTAAAAAATAATAAGACAAATGGGATCATATCACTTCCCTGGTAAAAATTCTTCAGAGCCTGCATAGCCTAATAGAAGCCAACCCCCTGGCAGGACACATAGTGTTTCTTAAAATATGATCTCCTATAATTCCTCTACCCACAACTTGTGTTTCTACTATTCAACAACTTGAAGTTCCCTCAAGAAACCATATATTTTTTAAGATCCTCACTGGGCAAACACTTTTTGTTGTTGTTGTTTATTTTTGCCTTGGTTTAAAGCTTCTATCTCTCTTATATGTCAAGCAGGTATCTGCTTACCTTTTTGACATTCAGTTCGAATCAGTTCCACCATATTTTTCTCCCCAGTTCACCAAGGAACAAGACCTGCCTCTTCTGTAATCCCACAGCAACCTGTTCAAGCTATAAGGATGATACTCTCCATGGGTTGAAATTATTCATTTATTTTTAACCTCTTTTCAAAAAGATGGTAAGCTTTTGGGGGACACTGCTTTATTTGACTATCTCCTCAGGAGGTAGCAGAATTCAATAAAGTTTTGCTAAATAAATATATGATCTCAAGATCAATAAGGTAAACTCATAAACTGCTTATATAAAATGCTGGTTCACAAGAGTCAACTATTGTTACTGTTGAAGAATGTCCTGAGAGTAAAAATTATCACAGGAATCACCCAAGCATCTCTCATAGAAAGGAGAAACAGGTTTACATCATACTTTCCATCAATAAATTATCCCACAGGCTCCATCATCTAGATTTGTATCTCTCTTTGAGCCCAGTGAGATGATGTCGATACATCTCAAGTATCCTAGTTCTCACATTATGGAAGTTAAAATAAATTTATTTGATTATAATATTGCCAGTGTTTTTAAGTGGAAAAAAATCTATAAAATTGTTAATAAGAAATAAAACTAACCTAAAAGCACCCTGTCTAGCAGTAATAGTATAATTAAATTTTAATTCATTTTGTCATATTTTCTTTAGGTAATCTTAAAACAACACAGTGCTTTAAAAATATTTCCTGCTTCCTGGTTTTTCCACTTTGATTTTGTATAATGGTTGCTCTTTCTTAATTAAAAAGGCTGCTGGAGGATAAAGGGGTGGTAATACAATCTGACCAAACTTTTTCAAATTTCCTTCTTTATTGCTTTCTACCTTAATGAAAACATTCTCACACTAAGCCATGGCAATATAAGGAACATAGCATTGCATTTAGCATTATAGCACAAATAAAAGAAAACAATTTTGTTGCCCTCTAAGGAATCTGAAAGCAAGATACGTCTATAATTTTAACGTTTGGATTTGACAGTGAAACATCATTTTTACAATTAAATCTGCTGTTAACTGCATTGTGATTATGTTCACCTACTGAATCGTGTGCAAGTCACCTTCTCTGCAATTGAGTCTTGAAAGGCCAGATGACTGGTGACTGGGAAAATTCAGAAGGGACAGACTTACAAAACTAGCTTCAGAAGAGAGACTCCTAATCCAATTGATTATGCCTCAGAGAGTCCGTGAGTTCCTTTTCCATAGCTGAGCAATTCTTGTCTGCTCAGCTTTAAATAACTATGAAATCCAGACTGGTGGAACTATTCCAATCTGCGGACAGTGTGATTAATTCAGAGAGCTTTGGCATGGTAACAAAGTCTAGTGTTTCTCACAGTGAGAAATTCTCAACTTATTTCATGGATAAGATTGAATGGATTTGGAAGTACACTTCTATGGGAATAGCGTTAGGGAGTGATCCACGGTAAAGGAAGGGCTGCAAAACGCTATCTTTGCTGGTGGTTCCTTATAAGAGTTTCACCAAGAGTTCTGAGGTCTGTGGAAATGTAGCCAACCCATGAAGGACAAAGCCTTGAAGTGCAGTATACTTGGGAGAAGTGATCTTATTAACCAAGCATCAATGCGGAGTCAGTTATTCACTCTACAGTGAGCAGGCAGGGCGCTGCTGGACATACAGAGTGGAGGGAGCAAGACACAGATTTCTGGGCAGAGAGAATGTTTCTCAAGGTGTGATTCTAGAATCATCCACAGCAGAACTGCCTTATGGGTATCCCAATACCCCGAGCAACATCCAGGTTGTTGAATAAGAATTTTGGATCATTTGGCCTGGAAATATATAGATTAACTTTCTTCTCAGAAATTTCCGTACATCCTAAAGTGAGAGAACAACTACCCTTGAGCTTTCATTCAATGCAAAAATAAAACGGATTAACAGGCTACTGTGATATATGGCATAATTTGGTTTATGTAATGGCAAAGTTGAAAAGTACCATTTAGATTTTTTTTTAAGAGAAAAATTATGCCTGACAAATAGAACCTGAAAATACCTAAGAAAGGGGTGTTTGAGATAGACTTCCTAGGAGAATATACAGTATTTTTGTAGTTGACATTTGGAGGAATCAAATTCCTTCTAGATGAAGGAAAAACATGAGTACAACCAGAATAAGTTTTATGAAATATTGAATTTTGGNTGTTCTAGATGAAGGAAAAACATGAGTACAACCAGAATAAGTTTTATGAAATATTGAATTTTGGTTAGTAATATTCTTGACTTTTGCATTGGAACCCCTGGAAAGCTTTTAAAAATGCTGATGCTCAGGTTTACCCCTCAAAATTCTTGTTTCAGTTGTCTCTTGCAGTGGCTTTGATGTCCGTTTTTTAAAATTATTAAATTGTATTATTTTGGGGCGCCTGGGTGGCTCAGTGGGTTAAAGCCTCTGCCTTTGGCTCAGATCATGATCTCAGGGTCCTGGGATCGAGGCCAGCATCGGGCTCTCTGCTCTGCAGGGAGCCTGCTTCCTCCTCTCTCTCTCTGCCTGCCTCTCTGCCTACTTGTAATCTCTCTCTGTGTGTCAAATAAATAAATAAAATCTTTTAAAAAAATGTATTATTTTCATTACTGTTATTTTAAGTATTTTTTTAAAAGGAAAATCAAGAAGATGAGGGGGAAAGGATGGGTTTGGTGAGCAAAAGAATGATAAGTTGACATGGAAGGGGATTTGTATAGCTTTGAGTGTGGATGAGGAGAGAGATGCCATTAGGATTTAGGGAGGCAAGAGAAGCAATAGTTGTGGAGTTATTTAGAATAATAGCAGAAGAACCAAGGCATAACTACCAAAGTGAAGGGTGGAAAGAGTTTGGGAGAATTCAGGGGATCGTTACTGTGAATAGCCACTGTAGTAATTCTCAATGACAGTTTCACATTAGAATCACCTCATGTGAGGACCACTAGCTATAAAAAAGTGAAGAGGATGGACATAAAGGAAAGTTCTCAGAACGTAATGATTAGGATATTACTGGCAATTTTTGAGAGGATAGTTCCAACCTAATATTTGGGTTTGAAATCCAAATAGCAAATGAGTTAAAGAATGAGATGCAGAGAAGAGACTCTGGTTAGACCAAACTGCTTTAGGAAAACATTTCAAAACTTAACCATGCCATTTTTTTATACTTCCTCAAAACTACTTTTAGAGAAAATACCTGTATTTGGAAGATAGTGTTGAAACAAATCAAACCAGTCCATGATCCACTAGTTTCTGTGACCCTAATTATCACAAGGGGCAGGGCGCAGATACAGCTAGAAACTTAAGATGATATGCCAAATTTGGGGAATGCCTTTGGATGGAAATGGTTAGTGAAAATGGTTCAGACATGTCCTCCGTGATTTCCCTACTTTCTTCCTTCTGCATAGTCTTTTCTCTCTTTTATTTTCTCATTTTATTGCCTGATTGTTCTCTGACATAGGAAAGTGAAGTGATTATGCTGGAGAATCTAAGGCCGAGAAGTAATTTAATTTGAAATATTTCCTACCACTAATTTTGTCCTTGATGGAATCAGACCATTTTTGTTTCCAGGAAATTTTTATTTTGATGGGAAACAAGAATGACATTAAAATTTATCTTTATTTTCTGACAAATGTTTGCATAAAATGTGTATGCATGGGTTTGGTACCCATGCATATGTCCTAGTGTACTAGGGTCACATGGATAATTTTTCTTCTGTTGTTTTGTCCTTTTATGCTTGGATTTAGAACCCAAGTAAGTAAAAAAAATAATAATGATTCTTGAATTTAAATGAAAGCGTTATTGGTGTAATCTATGAAAGCTTCATGCCTGTTGTTGCCTCTGGTATTTAATAACCATAAATTCTGAACTTACATCAGAGAGCTTTCTTCTCCTGGTTTGCCCAGATGGATTTTCTTTTCTTCTTCTTCCCCTTCTCCTCCTCCTTCTTCATCTTTTTTAACTTTCTGATATATCTCACTGAAACACCATATTTATATGTCTGTCAATCTCCACTGTTGCTTGTTTTGATATTCAATGATGAGTATTTGATATTCAATGATTGAGTATTTAAGAGACATATAGAACTACATCTATCTTTTTTTGAGAACCCCCTCATACCATTTTCCATAGCAATGGCACCATTTTACATCCCTACCAACAGTGGACAAGAGTTCTAATTTTTTCACATATTCTCCAACACTTGTTATCATTATTTTTTATAATAATCATCCTATCAGGTGTGAGGTCATATTTCACTGTGGGTTTGATTTGTGTTTTGCTGCTTATGAGTGAGGTTGAGCAACTTTTCATATACCTGTTGGCCATTTGTATGTCTTCCTTGGAAAATGTCTATTCCAGTGTTTTTCCCTATTTTTAAATCAGGTTACTTGTCAAAAAATTAATAAAACTACCCTATGAAGGCGCCTGGGTGGCTCAGTGGGTTAAAGCCCCTGCTTTCGGCTCAGGTCATGATCTCGGCGTCCTGGGATTGAGGCCCGCATCGGTCTCTCTGCTCGGCAGGGAGCCTGCTTCCTCCTCTCCCTGTCTCTCTGCCTGCCTCTCTGCCTACTTGTAATCTCTCTCTCTCTGTGTCAAATAAATAAATAAAATCTTAAAAAAAAAAAAAACTACCCTATGATCTAGCAATCTCACTTCTGGGTATGTACCCAAAAGAATTGAAATCAGGATCTTGGAGCGACATATGCACTCCTTTATTTACTGAAACATTATTCACAATAGCTGAGATGTGAAAATCTAAATATCTATTGGCAGATGAATAGATAAAGAAAATGCAGTATATATTTACCATGGCATATCACTCAGTCTTACCAAAGAAGCAAATCATGCCCTATCTGAGACCATGAATGAACCTGGAGGACGTTACGCTAAGCGAAGTCAGGCCAAGTGCAGAAGCATGATTCCTTTGAATGGGGAATCTAAAATGGTCAACCTTATAGAGGGTAAATGGTTGTGAAGGGTAGGGAGAAGGGAAAGTAGGAAGCTGTTGTTCAACACGCATAAGGTTTCAGTTCCATGAGATAAATGAGTTCTAGAGGTGTACTTTAAAACACTCTCCCTGTAATTAATACTGTTTTGTGGACTTAAACATTTTAAAGGGTTGATCTTCTATTAAGTGTTCTCACCACAATAACAACAAAAACCTCAGAAAAATGAGGAAAATATCAACACAATCTTATTCAAAACTATATTTTAACTTACAGTTTTATTCTAAACTCAAAAAAAAATTTGTTGTAGAAATAGCAAATATCTCTTTCCAGAACTATCATTTTAGGCTTTATGGCCACCCAGTAGAGCTAGGGATGAGCGTATAATCCAATTTGATTCTCATTCTTTATCACTCTCTCTCCTCTCCCCAATGTAGGTGAGAAAGCACCCATCCTTGAAATTATGGGGAGCCGCCAGAGTATGAAGTGGGCACACGGAAGAGAAAACAGATAAAATAACCATGTTCTTCTAGAATTGCTTCAGTCACGTGAGCAAATAAGTACCCTTTATTTTTTAGGCCAGTTTGAGCTGAATTTATATTATTTGCAATCAAAACATTCTTCTAGAATAGAAGAAAAGTCAAGGCATTAGGAGTCCAGAGGCCAAGTGCAGTGTTTATCACATAGTAGACACTCGGGAACTATTAGCTGAATGAATAGACTTTCAAAGTTTCCATTGTCGACCTGCATAAACTTGGGCAAATCACATTATTTTAATGTCTCTGATTTCAAAATAAAATGTTAAGGAACATTTTCTAAGATCATTTCTCACTAGAAGTAACTATATACTTTCTATGAAGGTAAGAGTTATTCTTATTAACAAGTTTCATATTTGAAAGATTTTCTTTACAATTTCTGATATTCAATGCAAGTTGCATTTTTCAGTTCTCTTTTTCTCATTGTTTCACTGAGCATCACCATTTTTCAGCAAATTATCTAAAATGAAAGTAACGAGCTTTATATTTGTCAGGAAATATATTCACTCTGTTTTTAACACAATCTTACAGTCTTAAAATGCAAAATATTTATTATAAAATAGCTAAACAAAAACACATCTAATATGAAATCACGATAGAGATCTTATTTCTTCACTATGTATTAAAAATGACAGATCATTGTTTTCTGTAAGTGTTTCAATATATTGCAAATGTCACTATTAGGCAGTTGTACAAACATCTACCTATTAGTAGCATTTGACTTCCAGGCTGGTTGAAACAGTTGAAGTATTTTTTTATTGTATTGTGCTTTACTTCTCTTCTTTTGCTTATATGACAGAAAATTAATTATACTGAACTGGTAAAATTAGATGTAATTGTTGTGTTATTTACCTAACCAAGGTTAACACTGAAAATTCTACTTCTAAGCTTTTGTATGGAAGGTGAATAACTAGAGGAACCAGTTACCAGTTGAGGTAGAGAGAAGAGAGGCATAACTTGAATGAGAAGAGCTGAGTAACAATTCATAAAACTGCAGCCATACGGAAATTCCTGCAAACGTCACAATCAAATTTGTGTTGGGTGATGTTGAGGATGTGTGATGATCTGACAGAGTTTGCAGTATTTGATACCAGTTTTAAGCTGGAAATTGGTTAAATTCTCTAATGTGGTTGAAGAAGCCATGACTTAAAAGAGATGGAAATCCTTACTTCCTAAACTCTTACCGCTTTAAAGATTTCAGGACACTCCCTGTAAGAATGTGACATCAAATCTTAATATCTGCCCTAATTTTATCTGAACTCTGTAATTGTTTACCCCCCCCTTCAGAATTATGACTCTGGTCCAGTTCTTAAATACTGTAATTTGTGGCATTCAAACAAAGACTGTGAGTGACCCCAAGCCAACTCTGAGCTTTTGCCTTTGTGTTGCTAGCAGGCTTCCAAAATAAGATTATATTCGGAGCCAAAACACTAATAATATTTGCCAGGGAATGAAAGAACCACAATAAAGAGGCAATTACCATCATTCCGTGGTCAAATTTAGTAAGATGGAAGTTGACTATAAGCGTATGAATATAAAATGGATGTTTAAAGTCATCACTAGCTCCTCATACTTAAAATTTTAGTATGAAAATCCCTTCCAATTTCCCCAAATATTAGGAGATTCAACAACTATAAAGAAAATAGAATATTGCTTTTATTTTATTTTTATTTTCTAGAGAGGGGGAGAGAGCAGGAAGAGGCAGAGGGAAGGGAGAGAGAATCTAAGCAGGCTCCATCCAGCGTGGAGCCCAATGTGGGGCTCAACGTGAAGTTTGACGTGAGGCTCAATGTCATGAGCCTGAGATCATGACCTGAGCAGAAATCAAGAGTTGGATGCTTAACCAACTGAGCCACCCAGGTGCCCCTAGAATATCACTTTTAAAAGACACAATAGAGAAGCCATGGCTTTTGCTGAAGGCCATGCTGTATGATGTGTTCTTTATATTGCTTGCTCTTGAAGAATCTGTTTTCAATTTCTCTAAGTAATAATTTTTTATTATAACATAAAGATGTATTCCATTCAGTGATCTTTTTGTTTTATCATCTAATTCCCTAAAGGTAAGGAAAGAACATTTAGTAAACAACCTAGAGTTTAGGTTTCTTAAGTTGTGCTTTTTCTTTTTTTTTTTGAAGATTTTATTTATTTATTTGAGAGAGAGAGAGCCAGTGAACCAGCAGGGAGGAGGGGCAGAGGAAGAGGGAGAAGCAAGCTCCCCGCTAAGCAGAGTCTGTCAGCCATCCCAGGACCCTGGGATCATGACCTGAGCCGAAAGCAGATGCTTAACCAACGGAGCCAGACAGCCACTCCTAGGTTTTTTAAGGTTTTATTCTTTTTTTTTTTTTGGCTTAAACTTGCTAGGAATCTAATGCAACTAGTATAATATCTAATTGAGAAACAATATTAAAACGCTAACAACATTACAGGTTCTTAAAATTTTAATTCACTGGCTACTGTGGGATTAAGAGGCATGTGCATAGTTGTTTCTAAGACAGGTTTCTCCCAGAGCTCTGAAATCGACGAGCCATCCATTTTGGTATAGCATGTGCTAAAAAGAGACCTCATCCAGACACCAGCCGGAGTAGACTCCCTGTGCCACCTAGAGCTCTAACTAAACACAGTTTGAAGAATGAAGGGGAAGAAAATTAACCCACGGTGATGGGAGCCAGAGTAGGGGTCACTTTCCACTGAGGGCAGTCAATGCCTGGGATAGAGCTTGTGTGAGGCTAGGGCTCCAGGTCATGCTACATAACTCGATTCGGGTGCAAGTTACGTAAGTGTGTTCACTTCGTAAAAATTCACAGAACAGTTCACTTATGATTTGTATACCTCATTGTCTATTATATTTCAGTAACAAAGGTAACCAAAAACTTGAAGGGGCACTCTAAAAGACAACTGACCTGGAGTCTTAAAAAAAAAAATCCTCATAAACACAGAACAAAACAAAACGAAACACACCCAGATGCCACCATGAATCTTGACTGAATTTTGGAGTAGGGGAAAAAGAGCTATAAAAGTCTACTAGGGATAACTGGAGATATATGAATATGGAATGGATAGTAGATTATATCCTGAAATTTTTATGAATTTTCTAGTGTGATAAGGTATTGTTATATGGTTTTTAGGAAATGCACTGATATAGTTAGAAACATTGAGTCAGATTGTTTACAACTGACTTTGAAATGGTTCCAGAGAGGGTTGCATGAGTGTCTGTGTGTACAAGAGAGTGTGAGGGTGGTTTTGCAAATGAGTGTGCGTGTTCGTTATTTTTACCAAAGCACGGCTGACACACGGCATCACGTTAGTTTCAGGAGTACACCAAAGTGATACAGCAAGTGTGTACATTGTGCTATGCTCATCACCAGTGTAGCTACTGTTCCTGAATGTGTGTTTGTGTGAGCTTATCGAGCTAGTGCGTGACTGTCTGTGGGAGTAGAATGGAGAGAGAGTGAGCTATTGACAGCAAATGTGATGCAACCTTAACCATCACTAAATCCCAGGAAAGAGCGTATTAACGTTTTCGCTCAACATTTTTGTACTTGTTTTTTTCTTTTCAAATAAAAATGGGACTTTAAAGGAAGAAAAAGGAAACGATGATCTCTTGACCCAAATCTTAAGTCTTGAGATTCCTGCCGGAGTATTCTGAAACCAGAGGAAGCTGCCAGGGCTGCGGAAGAATGTGGGAATAATGGACCCCAAGACACGGGATGAGTTATATTCTTACATACAAAGCTCCCGAACGCTCACCGTCCTAAATTTTATTTTTATATGGCACACATTTAGAAAATTTAGGAGTGTCCTAGAAAGTTGTAACAGCTGGTCTGCGAGTGCTGGGCCCCGGGGCTGGGGGTGGTTGGATGTCTGAGGAATTCCGAGGCCTGTGAGAGAAGTATGTTTCAGAGCAAGGCCCCAAACAGCCCGGGAGCCCACAGTGTGAGAAACAAGCCCCTGGACGGGCCCTGACAGATGTTATGAAAGGGTGGTGTTAAGTGCCTTTTTCAGGATATTAAACCAGCGTCCTAACTGGCAAAAAAATGAATTGTCACTGACATTATGTCGGCCCATTGGAAACCCTCTCTGCTACTTTCCGTGATCTGGGAACCATTATACACGGGAGAGCGATAGACTCCAGGGCAGGAATTTAAATGATGATTTCTAATAAAACCTATTTCAGACCGCTCGGGCCAGAGGATAGAGACAAGTCACAAAACATAATGTGTTTAAAGCTGCTCTCCTTCCCTTTCTCTCTTTTTTAAAGACCTGAATAATGGAAGAGAGATCTGGTGATAAGGCACCAAAAAGGCCTTTCGGTCCTGGCCAATCTGCTTAGCTAATGGCTGTAAACTGACACTCCTAATGAAATAAAAATGTCTCAGTTCAAGTGCATAGCGGCACAATTGTTAACAACCCTGAACTCTGGCTGCGATCCTGGCGATGGGTACTAAGTAATGCACTGACAATTTCCCATGACTTCCTTCCGCTCTGCCCCTGCCGGGGGAAAAGCACATAAAGGAATCCTGCACAAAATGAAAGGATGGTAGTAGCATCGGGGCATTTAGGCCAGGGAAGGGGTGGGGGGCAGGGGGTCATCCCTACTATGTCGTCGTCTGCTTGTGAAGGTGGACTGCTTGGGTTGCATGTCAAGTCCCCGAGCCCGCGATGGGTAATTGACAGTGCTCGGTCGGGCCAGGGGCTTTTGAAAAAGGGAGAGCCCGAGAGGGCGTGTGCCTTGAGCCCGAGCCTGTGGAGGCCCCTGACTCTGCCCTTGGCCTCTGAGGGCCTCCGAGCCCCGCGCTGCAGACTGCAGGCAGGAAAAGCCCGGTCCAAGTGTGCTAAGACTGAGGGCTGTGGTTAAAATGGTTTCCCCTGGCTCTCCTTCACAGCTTGCAGTTGTCTGATTTCAATCAGTGGCAGTTCCCCCCACATGTCCAGCCATCAATCTTCCGCGGCCCCTGGATGAGTGTGTCATAGCACCGGGCATGTTCCAGTTACAAAATAGCCTTTGCCGCAGCTTTCCCTCCTCAGCCACTGATAAGTATGCCTTTGATATTTTTATTAAAAAAGAAAGAAAACACATTGGAAAATATGTTTCATTTCTTCCAGCACAGACCAAAGCCCCGGAGGTCGAGGAGGATGGGGTCTGTGGAGAGGAAAGCGGAGGTGGGGGGCTGGGGGCCGTGCTGAGTTCTACCTTTGAGATTCCAGAAGTTTGCCAGGTGGGGAAGGCCCTCTCCCAAACAACCAGAGCTCCGCTATCCCTACAAGGGTGCCCTCCCCGCCCCCCACCCCCGGGGCCGGGATGGGCCTGCCTCAGTGCTGTTCACAAAGCAAGAAGCCAATAGCACAACCCTCCTCCGACGAGGAACACACGCTGCAGCGAGAAGCCCTATTTGGAAGGGATTTGAAAAGAAACGGTGGGCTCCCCCGCTCACCCTCTTTGCCATCCCCGCTGATGGCTGAGTGGGATGGACTGGTCTCTGCGCACTCGGGCAAGAAGGAGGCCGGGTGTGGGAGGCGGGGAAGTGTCCCTCCTGGCAGGGCTCTGCTGGCGGGCCTCCAGGAGATGCCTGCCCACTTAGTCACCTCCAGGAGACGACACAGTAAACACTCCGTAGCCAGGTTCCCGGCGCCTATTTTAAAATAGGCTGTTCCAATCTATTTATCATCAGGGGTCCTCCTACCTTCCTGGCAGAGTCATTAGAAAACCCTCTGGGGTTGAGCAGACCTGATCCCCACCCCTCCGCCCCTCCAGCATTTTGTTCTGTCCTGAGGCTAAGGAGTGGCCGGCTTGGGTGAAGCTTATTTCATATGGGTTTTTAAATGAGGTCAGTTGTCCACTGCTGGGAAGGACTTTCAACAAGCCTTGCACCTGGCAACATAAACATGGAATTTAAAGTCAAAGACGACTTCTCTGTAGCCCACCCTCTCAAGACTAATACTCTTTGGAGTGTGATTGGAAAATCATCTACCTTCCTTACGGTATATAGGACTTCTACTGGCTGCTCAAGAACCTGAGAACCTGTGTAGGAACCCTGGGGAGGGGGGAAGGAGGGTTTCCAGATGGCCTGACATGGTAACTTGGGCTGAATAAATCTGTAGGTCCAAGAACAATTCTATTTTGGAAAATCTTAGAATTAGAAATAAAGACTCTGGGGGCTTGAGGAAGGGTCCAGAACTTGTTTTAGGCATCTGGTACTGACTATGCTTGAAATAAGAGTTCAAGGGTAGAGGGAGCCTCCTGCCCTGTGCAGGACTAGAGACAATATTTATGGAAGATCGTAACCCCATCTTAAAGAATTAATTCATGTTAGGAAGAGGAAGATGACTCATAACAATTCCGAAAGGACATGAAGGAAAGCAATCTCTTCATGAAGTACCACTTAAAGAGTTTATCCATCTGGTTGAGCATTTCATTATGGATTCACTGAATTCAGTGACTTCCCCCACTTGCTGGCTTGCCATAGTCCATAAGATTTTACTTGTTCTGAAATTTTTATTCTTAAATGAATGAATGAATAAAATTGCTGTTTGTGTTGGTACAGATGATTATGATGTTTAAAGACTAGATCAGAATTTTAAAAAATCATCCATTCACTCAACAAATATTTTTTGAGAGTCTACTGTGTGTTAGGCACTGTTTCTGGAGGTGGAGATACAGCAAGAAAGAAGATAATGTCCTTGGTGGAGTATATATGCTAGAAGGGGAGGCATACAATAAATAATTAAATGGAAAAATAAAAGATATAATATCAGATACTAATAAATGCTACCGATAATGATGCAGGTGGTTAGAGGTGGCCTTTCTGAAAAGACTTATTGGAATAGAGAAGGGAATGATGAGGAGAGAGCTAGAGAAGAATGTTCCATGCAGAGAAGCCAGCCTGTATGTGTGAGAAAAAGGAAACAAGTCCTTGGTAAGGTGACCATCTGCCCTGGAATGGAGGGGGTTCTCAGGACACATGACTTTCAGTGCTAAGACAGAGTGGGAAGTGCTGGCTGCCCTTTGAGCTCCCAGACGCACCAAATGAGAAACTGTTGCAGAGAATGGGTTTGGATAGTTAAGCACGGATGGGAGCCCCTAGAGGTATGGTCAGGAGTGATTTTATTCTGAGTTTGATGAGAAGCTTTGTAGGATATCTGTGGATCCTGGATTCTGATTCCATAATAGTGCTGACATTTGAGTGATTTAGTATGTAGTATTGAATATATATGGGATTTGATTAGCAGTGTACCTAAGTGTGCTTTTTATCCTGTGGAATTTTGAAAAAGTGAGAAATATAAGAGGCTCAGGGTTGGAATGATCTGGTTTTGTCATTTGCTGAAGTTGCTACAAAGGCTTCAGTGACAGAATGGGAAGAACAGGCAGTGGGTGGCCGTGGTATGAAGACTTTAATAGTGCGGACCTTCATTTCTCAGTGGGATTGAGGGAGGGAAGATTCATTTTGGGAGGATTAAAATTTATTTGTGGGAAAAGGGGGGTTTGATTCATGGTATACGTGCTTTATCTGTGAGAGTTTGATAACGAGAGAAATTGCATTGTTAAATTGGATAAGGTGGCAGGAAACATCAGACACTTGATGTTGGCACATCGTTACTGGGCTATATATTATAATCTGGCACTCATTGTTTTGCCATTTTTGGTAAACTGGGGCAGGATTAGAGCAGAGCATAAATCAAGGTAGCAGCTGTATTACTGTACAATGTTGCCTTGAAGGACTATTCGTATCATATGTTGAGACCTATCAGAAGCTTCTGGAGGCAACAGTAAACAGAAATTTATAAAATATTGGCCAAAGACTAAGGACACAGCTCCACAGTGATGCTGGTGAGACATCTCTGACATCTCTTTGCTAAATTTGTCTCTCAACGGAGACAGCACCATCTCTAGTTGAATGTTGGACTGCTAGTCCACAGCCCATTATTTGTTTGTTTGTTTGTTTGTTTATCTGAGGAGAAGCATGCAAGTGAGGAGTGGGAGAGAACGGTGGAGGGAGAGGAAGAGGGAGAAATAGAATCCTAAGCTCCATGCCCAGCATGGAGTCCAACTCGGGGCTCAATCTCACAACCCTGAGATCATGACCTGAGCCAAAATCAACAGTCAGGCACTTATCATTGACTGAGCCACCCAGACGCATCCCACCCCCCACCCCGCCCTGACATTGTCTTTCAAATGAATGTAGGAGCTCCCTCCTTAATTCCTCTTCCAAATCTCCTTTTATCCTCCCAGAATGTGAACAGTCAGAGTGATCTTTTAAAGACAAGTAAGTTCTCTTTATACCCTGCTTTAAAGTCTGCCAACAGCTTCCTACTATAAGAATAAAATTCAAGCTCTTTGGCATGGTCTACTGGCCCTGTATCTGGCCCCTACTTTCCACCCCCACTCATCTACCACTCTCTCTTTCCTCAGGCCGCTCCAGCCACACTGGACTTCTGGCTCCTCCAGTAACACTCCGGCCTTTATACTCAGTAGTTCCGCTTCCTGGAGTATTCCTCTCCACATGTTTGCTGGAGTTCCTCCTTCCTATGAGTTAGGTTATCTATTTAAATGACACTTTCTTAGAGACTCCCTTTCTGTCTGCAGCATCTAAAACAGTCACCATCGCCCTGTCACTTTCTATCCCCTTAGCCTGCTTTATTTTCTTCATGACACTGGGCAGCCTTCTGCTTCATTTATTCAGCTAGGTTGATAAGAAGTCCAGCTCTAGCCAGCTCGGGCCACATTCATTCCTTTCTCTTAGGAACAGTTATTCTTTTATGGGTCAGTCAAGCTTAGGGCTGCTGTCCTTGTCTAAGAAATTCTCTTTTAGTTACTCTCTCTCCCTTTCCTCTGGGACTGATGGATATACTTTGGATTTACCTCTTCATACTTCGCGGTGCTAAGGTCTGAGGCTTGGGTTTGGTCTTTAGAGTTGAAATAGACAAAACTCACATATGAATTGCTTTGTTTTTAATCAACTTGGGACTATGTATACTAAAGAGGAAAACACCGTGTATTAACTTAACGAAGCTCTGCATTAGACTTCTTAATTAGGCCAGCTAATAAGAAGAAGCATTAATTCTTGCTTTGGTTAGTCATTCATTATCTTGCCCATTATCCCTCCCAGTGCCCTCTCATAGAGAGGTAATTGGTCTGGCAGATGATTCAGACGATCCTAGGTCCTCTGCCCAAAACAATATTAATAACATCTCTTCAGAATACTCCATCTATCATTCCCAACATTTAGGCTTGCCAGAAGTACCTGGAATACTATTAACAGCATCAAAAGACTTTTTCTTTTCTTAACCAGAGCAAAGGAAAAATCTCTAATTATCTTAAAATACATTTAAGGTAGTATATATCATTTTCAAATTGCTGGCACCTGATCCTTTTCAGGTTAAAATGACCAATGACATATTGATGATCAAAACATAAATGAACATTTCCACCAGAGAAGAGTGCGTGAAGTTAAAAACAAGTTTATTTTTGTTTTCATATTAGAAGTTTACATTAAACAAATGAGGATAAGTTTAACAAATGCTTAATTTCTATGTTGAAAATCTCTTGTCCTAAATTGTATTAATTTGGCTAGATATGTGATCATTAAATTTAATAAGAAACACTTTGCATAATGTTTTAAGATGATTTTCAGGTTTTGTGTTTGTTTACCGTGGAAGCTATTTTTGGACTGGGTTCCAACCAAATCTTTGAGTGGACATGAGTTTGACCTCTCTGGTAACTTATTGCATGGCTTAGTTTCTCAGTTTGATTTGATGATCTCTGAATCACTTATTTCTGAAATTCACTGTCAGTTAAGTTTGTGAAAGATAATGCTTTAATCTTTTGCACCTTCCCTGTTTGCTTCTGCTCCCTCTGAGTATGCCTCTGTGTTAATACCTTCAAACTCATTGCAGAAGGTGGGGGGGGGGGGTTTGGGGGAAGGATAGAGAGAGGGAAAGAGAAGAGAGAGAGAGAGAGAGGCAGAGAGAGGGAGTTAGAGAGAAGACGGGGAAGGGGGAGAGAGAGAGTGAAGGAGAGAAAAAGAAGAGGGGGAAGAGGGGTCAAAGAGAAAGAGATGGAGGTAGAGAGAGAGAAGAGAGAGGGTGAAGGTGGGAAGAAAGAGAAAATGGAAAGAGAAATTTTTTCATTATTCACTTTTCAGTTCCTTCTCAGTAACACTTTCTTGTTCCCTGATACCTTGTCTTATTTTTAGAGGTTAACAGTCTTTTTCTTTTCTCAAATATTGTTTAATATCTCTCATCAAAACCCTTCTGAGAGAATCAGACACCATGTAGTAGAAAGTAAAATGCTGTGGTTAAAAGCCTGCTCTCTGAAGCCAAACTCCCTTGGCTTTGAATTCCCAATCAATTACTTACTAGCTGTGTGAAGAATGGCAATTTGTTTCAACTCTCAGTTACTTCCTCTGTAAAATGGGAAGAATATCAGTGCTCATCTTATATTATATAATGATGGTAGTTTAATATAATGCCTTAGTAGGTGTAAAGTGCTAATAACAGTGTCTGGCAGTAAGTAGGCATTCAATAAATTTCCCGTCCAAATCCTGAGTCATGCATATCATTATCCAAAAATGTTACACAAGACAAACCCTGGGTCATGCTAGCGCTCCCGTGTTTGGCCTATGCTCCCTTGCCCCAACATGTTTATCAGTTCAAATCAGGTTAAATTCAACACTGTGGACAACTGAGAAGGAGAAATTAATCACGATAAAGGTATCTACAGTGTGTCTGGAGGAAGGGGGAAGGCATGTGCACCCATTTGTCTTGAAGATGGGAAAGGAAGAATAGCTACCTATTGTCTGGGAGACTGGGGCTCCCTTTCCCCACAGTGAGTTTCTCCTGAGACATAGCTCAAGCCCAGCAGCCCAGACTCATCAGGCTGTAGGACTCAGGACAATCATTCTAATCTGAGGAACAGTTGCTAAAGCTTAATTTAGCATCACTACCAGGTCTGTTTTTTGTTTTAGGTAAGGTAATGTAAATTTGTAATTATTAATTTTTATTTATATTTGTGAAAAACAGGATTTCTTCATTAATAGTAGATAATCAATCTGTTTCCATGATCATTTATTTCAGCATTGCATATTCCTAAAAAATAAGACATTTATGTTTATATACATATTTGCATACTATATTATTAAATTACATAAATTATGATTACTGTAAGAATTATTGTCCAGTATAGTAGGGGAGTTTAGGCATATAAGTCAGTACCAAACAATTTTTATATTATATATTAGTCAAATTCTATTTCATTTTAGACACAGTTTTTTAAAAATATGTACAAATCATGTAAGGGCAAATGTGCTTATCAAGGAGTCAATTTTCAATGAAAAGGCAATTTTTAACTAGTGGGGTACCTTCAGATGACAGTGGAAATAACATTAATCTGAGATGTATCTGATTTTGAAGTACAAGTTTGTTTGCTTTGGCCATAGAAAAGTCCTTGCTTAATGACCAAATGCCAGATGTATGAATTATAAATCTTGTTTTCATTCTCTTTTCATTCTCAAATCCTGAAAACGCACTTTTCACCAAATAGTCGTTAGACCTTTAGCATTCTCAATTGCCTAGGCCTTTTGTGGCACAGAGAGTTGAAAGTATTTTCATCTCACTCTAACATCATAGGAAAATAACCACTGGTCTGACATTGTGCAGCTACCAAAGGCAAGTTTGCTTCCTGGGAAATCAAAGTTGTATAATGTTCTTCTTTCTCAAAATAATGATGTCACCTAGCTATGTTTTAATTAATAGCATATTATGGAACATACACCCTGAAAATCAGAGCTACATCTGAGGGAACAGATTAAAAGCCAAAAGTAGTGGGCAGACTATCTGAAATTCTCACAAAAATCTCATAAATGTTTTGAATTTTAGAAATAAATGAATAAAATTTAGAATCAATGAATAATAAATCTGGAAAACTTAAAGATTCTAGAATCAGCCTTGACTGCTTGGGATGCTTGAGACAAAATGTCAATTCAAATTGGTTCAAACAGAAGAAAGAACTTATTGGGTCATAAAATAATAACAGAAACTTATTCCAGGCATAGTTGGATCCAGGCACTCAGGTGATGTTTTCAGGAATTGTCTTTTCTTCCTCTATTTCTTCATTCTCAGGCAAGCCTTTCCTCATGTGAAGAAAAGATGACCACAAGAAGCACTAAGCTTGTAGGATTTGTATAGCTTGAAAACTGAAAAGATGAAAGATCATTTCCCCACTCTCTTAAATAATCTCCCCAAAGAGCTCTGATTGATGCTGCCTGGGCCATGTGCCTAAGCTGGTCTAAGTACTTTACCTACAGGGCTAAAGTCACGTGCCTATCCTTGAATCCAGGAAGTATAGTAATGAAATTGATGGCCCCATCATAATCACAGAATGAGGGAGAGGAAGCAGGACAGAAAAAATAAAAAATAAATAAAACCAGATGTTTGCCATAATACAGTAAATATATAGTTACTCTGTTCAGGTGATGTAACTTCACTAGAGTTTGCTGGTCAGAATTGCTCAAGGAGCATTCATTGACTTCTGGTGTGGATGTGGCAATGTATATTCAGGATTCTCCTCTTTTCTTGTGTATAATCAAGAATAAAACAATTGAAATTTAAAAAGAAAGGCACAAATTCCCTTTTTTAACAACACTTAGAGTCACAAAATGTCTAAAGTTTGCCACAGATGATAGAGTTTATGCAGAAACTGCATGGAAAAGGATAGAGAACAGTGGAGAGTAAGAACATGACACTGGCAGATTTCTGAATATGTAACCAAAATACACTTCACAGAGGGGAGAACTATATCTGAGGGTCAGAATATTTGTCTGAATCTTCAAAAGAGGATGCAGAAACAGGAGTGAGTTAGTTGAAGGCAGAAGCCGCTACTCTTCACCCCTAACCAAATAGAATGATTAAGTAAAATAAATAAATAAATAAATAAAGAGTAGAGAAGAATTAAAAGAAAAAAAAGAATTATACAAAAACCCATATTTGCGTGAAGCTGCTTAAATCTGTGATAGCTGAGGATAAAGCAGGGTCTAGGTTACAAAAAGCAGTTACTCTAGAGCCCTATCTTGTTCCATCCCACTTACAGGAAACTCTTCTTATAACAGGTCCACAAACCCTTGGTTCATAATAATAAACCGTAAGCAGAAATTGGCACACATCTCTGCAGAGAAGCTATAAGCATAAAGGAAGAAACAAACAGCAACATTTATTAACACCACTTATAAAAGTTAAAAAAATGTTGCCGTAGAAATTAAAATTTATGTTGCCATAAATTTTAAACAAATATTTCACTATAACATTTTTTTAAGTAAATGCAGCAATGACCTCTGTGAATGAAGACCACAAAACAGAATACCAAGAATTTAGAGAAAAGGTAGAGAGACCACACTAGTAGGTAACCAGCATAACTCAATAAGGATATAGGGGGAAAAAAAGCATCAAAAAGTGAAGGAGGAATCAGGAGCTCAAAAGTAAATAAATATTGGGGAAAAGCAGCAATGGACACAAATGATAAAAATGACAAAAATAAACAAAAATGCAGTTGGAATGGATAGTTAAAAAGAATTAGAGAGGAAATGTTGACAATAGGAAAAGGAGATACACTATATGCATAATTGGGGTCTATGAAAGTGTGGGAAAATGGAATAGATAAAATATTTAAAGATACAATTCAAGAAAACATTCCTAAAATAAAAAACACTTATATATGAATATAAAAAGCAGGATATGTTTACACATGTTTAACACCTGCACATTTTTAATAAAGTTATGAGACTTAGAAAAATACTGAGTCCTTTGGGCAGTTGGGAAAAAATATCACTTACATATGAGAAAAAAAATTAGTCTTCTCTTATATATCTTTACAGCAATATTTAATGTCAGACATCAAATGATAATCCATAAGAAAAAGGACAAGAATCATATGATCATTTCAATAGGTGCAGAAAAGACATT
Organism: Ailurus styani; assembly: GCA_002007465.1. Classification (NCBI taxonomy): domain Eukaryota; kingdom Metazoa; phylum Chordata; class Mammalia; order Carnivora; family Ailuridae; genus Ailurus; species Ailurus styani. The sequence continues at coordinate 1,559,146 of LNAC01000037.1, read as the reverse complement.
TGACGATGTACAACATCCATTCATGATAAAAACCCTCAGCAAAATAGATGTAGAGGAAACATATCTCGACATAGTAAAGGTCATATATGAAAAATCCACAGTGAATACCTTAATAGAGAAAAACTGAGAGCTTTCCTCCAGGTCGGGAACAAGACAAAGATCTCCACTCTCACCACTTTCATTCAACATAGTACTGAAAGCCCTAGCCGAAGCAATGAGGTAACAAAAAGAAACAAAAGTCACCCAAATTGGTAAGGAAGAAGTAAAACTTTTACTATTTTCAGATGACATGATACTAAATATAAAAAAAAAACTCTGAAAAACTCCACCAAGATTTACTAGAATTGAAACACAAATTCAGCAAATTCACAGGATACAAAATCGGTCTACAGAAATCTGTTGCATTTCTATATACCAATAATGAAGCAGCAGAAAGAGGAATTAAGAAAACAATCCCTTTTACAATTGTCCCCAAAATAATAAGTTACCTAGGAATAAACCTAGACAAAGAAAGGAAAGACGTGTACTCTGAAACTGTAAAACACTGATGAAGAAAATTGAAGACAACACAAAGAAATGGAAAAACATTCCACGGTCATGGATTGGAGGAACAAATATTGTCAAAATGTCTATACTACCCAAAGCAATCTACAGATTTAATGCAATTCCTATCAAAATACCACCAGCATTTTTCATAGGATGAGAGCAAACAATCCTAAAATTTGTATGGAACCATAAAAGAGCACAAATAGCCAAAATAATTTTGAAAAAGAAAAGCAAAGCTGAAGGTAACACAATTCCAGACTTGAAATTACAAACCTATACTAATAAAAACAAGATGGTACTGACACAAAAATAGACACATAGATCAATGGAACAGAATAGAAAGCCCAGAAATAAACCTACAACTGTACGATCAATTAATCTTCAACAAAGCAGGAAAGGATATCCAATAGAAAAGAGAGTGTCTTCAAATGGTGTTAGGAAATCTGAACAGCAACATGCAAAAGAATGAAACTGGACAACTTTGTTACACAATACACAAAAATAAACTCAAAATGGAATAATACCTAAATATGAGATCTGAAACCATAAAAATCCTAGAAGAGAACACAGGCAGTAACTTCTCTGATGTTAACCAATACAACTTTTTTCTAGCTAGGATTCCTGAGGCAAGGGAAACAAAAGCAGAAATAAACTACTGGGACTACATCAAAATAAAAAAACCTTCTGCCCAGCAAAGGAAACAACAAAAAATGCAAAGGCAACCTACAGAATTGGAGAAGATAGTTGCAAATTACATATTCAATAAAGTATCCAAAATATATAAGGAACTTATAAAACTCGACACCCAAAAAACAAATAATCCAATTAAAATATGGGCAGAAGATGTGCACAGGCACATCCAGATGGCCAAAAGACACATGAAAAGATACTCCCCATCACTTATTATCAAGGAAATGCAAATCGAAACTACAATGATCTATCACCTCATACTTGTCAGAATGGTTAAAATCAAAACACAGGAAATAGCAGGTGTTGATGAGGATATGGAAAAAATGGAACCCTTGTGCATTGTTGTCGGCAATGCAAACTGGTGCAGCCACTGTGGAAAACAGTATGGAGGTTTCTCAACAAGTTAAAAATAGAACCACCTTATGATCTAGTACTCACACTACTGCATATTTACCCAAAGAACACAAAAACACTAATCCAAAGGGATATATTCACTCCTATGTTTATAGCAGCACTATTTACAATAGCCAAGATAGAGAAGCAGTCCAAGTGCCCATTGATAAGTGAAGGATAAAGAAGATGTGGCATGTATATACAATGGAATATGATTCAGTGATAAAAAAAATAATGAAAGCTTGCCATTTCCAAAGACATGGGTGGAGCTAGAGAGTATCATGCTAAGCAAAATAAGTCAGTCAGGAAAAGACAAATACCATATGATTTCATTCATATGTGGAATTTAAGAAATAAAACAAATGAGAAAAGGGAAAAGAGAGAGAGAGAGAAAACAAGAAATAGACTCTTAACTATAGAGAACAAACAGATGATGCGGGAGGGGGGACAGGAGGGAATGGATTAAAAAGGTGATGGGGCTTAAGGAGTGCACTTGTTTGAACACTGGGTCTTATATGGAAGTGTTGAATCACTATATTGTACACCTGAAACTAATATAACAGTCTATGTTAACTGTACTGGAAATTAAAACAAAAACTTAAAAAAAAAGAAATAGAGGTCAAATGATAAATATCAAGCACTGAACCATGAAAAAAAAATACATCATATTTTCAAGTGTTCAGAACCTTTCATATTTATCAATCATACTAGGGGAGAAAGAAAATCTAAGTATTCTCCAACAAGAAAATTAATAATACAGGAGACATACTCTGATCACAATGCAGTAAAACCAGAAATTAACAAAAGCTACAATAAATTGCCCCCACCTCCTAGAAATTAGAAATTCCTAAAAGCAACTCACTCAAAAGGAATATTTAATCTCAAATTGTAAAATGCCTTTAAAAAGATGATAATTAAAATGCTTCATATTAAAATTTATGAAATATAGCTACTGTGAAATATAGTGTTCAGAAAACATACTGTAATCTTAAATATTTTATCAATAAGCAGCAAAGATGAAAAATTGGAATATACATGTATCTTAAAATGTAAGAAAAGGAATAAAAAATGCATACTAGAAAGGATTAATAGAGATGACATTAATAAGAAAATAAATAAACCAATGAATAAATAATGGTAAGCAATAAATAAATCCAAAAGCTGATTTTGTTGGGAAAATTGGATTAAAGTTTTTACTGACCTAGTTTCTTAAAAGTTCAGAAGTGAAAAAAATTAAGAGAATTATGACAGTATTTTCCCCAATTCCATACCAATAAATGAAAAAATCTAGATGAAAAGGGAATTTTTATTGGAAAATATAATTTACCAAAACTGACTCCCAAAGAAATAGAAAAATCTAATTATAAAGAGGAAACAAAGGAAACTGTCAAAGAACTTTTTTCCCAAAATGCACCAAGTGAAAATAGATTAACAGAAGATTTACACCAAACTTTTGGAACACAATGTTATTTAATCAGTTTCAAAGTACAAATAAAGAAGAAAAGTTTCCAAATATTTTCCAGAAAATATAAGGAATCTTGAGACCAAAGCCTGATAAAGATTGCCCCGGTATTTGTTTCTGTGTTGCATAACACATTATCACAAATTTAGCAGTCTAAAACAATACACATTTATGATCTCATATTTTCCATGGGTTAGGAGTCCAGACATAGATAAGCTTGGTCCTCTGCCATAAACGTATCAGCTGGGCTGCATTCCTGGGCGCCTGATAAGAGAAAAATCTGTTTCCAAGCTCACTTAGGTTGTTGGAAGAATTCATTTCTTTGTGACTGTAGAATTCACAGAAGTTTGCATTTTCAAAACCACCAATGGAGTGAGAGACTCCAAAAAAAGTCTGCTAGGAAGATAAAGATTTATATAAGGTAATGTAAATATGGAAGTTATATCCCATCACATTGGGCATATTGTATTTGTAGGATCCATGACTTTCTTTTACTCAAGGGAAGTCAATTAAACAAGGGCATAAACACCACCAGGGCACTTAAAAGTTTGTTCACAGCAGTCCTTGACAGAAAACTATATGGACCTCTCATTTATAAATATCAATATAAAACTTTTGTATAAAATGTTGGCAAGAAAAATATAGGTCCACCTTAAAATAATACAGTGTTACAACCTAGTGTAGATAACTCTAGAAATGCAAGGATGGTTCAATATTATATGTGTATTATTATTATCCATTGTATTCATAGATCAAAAAGGAAAAAATCCAATCATTTCCATTGATGCTGAAAAGGCATTTGACACAATTCAACATCCATTCTTAATTTTAAAAACGTGTACTAAACAATTAAATTGCTCTTTAACATAATAAAATATGTTTTATCTCAATAGCCAGCTGGATGATTCCTTCTAAGTTAGGGACAAGAAAGATATCCAGTATCCCTGGTATTATTTAAGATTGTATTGGAAATACAAAATAAGATTGTATTGGATTGTATTGGAAATCCATGAATTTAAAATAGAGAAAAATATTGAGACACAAAAAATTGGAAAGAAAGGAGTAAAATTATTTCTTTTTGTAAATGGCATAAATATGTACCTGGAGCACCTAAGAGAGTTGATCAAAAGCTCTTACAAACAGTAATAGAATCCAGTTAGTTAATCCAGTAGAAAACAAATATAAACCAAGATCAAGCTCAATTCCTACATAAATAAGTTGAATATAGCCCCTTGCTCTTCTTGGGATGAGAGACTCAAGCTACCAGTGTTCCACCCTCTCAAGGCACCAGCCCCTCAAACTTACTCAATGGCTTTCAAGACTTTAGTTTGATTTCCCACACTTGATGGTAGTTGCCATAATGCTGTATGTGTGAAGGCACACTGTTTATGACACCATATCTCTGTTCTCTCAACAAGGCCTGCAATTCAATTCCCTCAGGAAGACATCTCTGATTTTACTCAGCACATTCTCTGCATGCCATTACTCTGCATGCCCTTAGCACTTAGGGCAACAGTTTGTCTTGTCCTAATTTGTGTTTCCTTATATGTTGCTTACTAAGTAAGTGTTAAGTGGTGTATGTTTTGTTTACCCAAGTAAAGATCTTGAGAACCTTGTCTTTTCTATACCTCCCATCCATAGTGCCTAGCTAGAATAGTCCATGACCAAGTATGCAATAAATGCATCTCATAATTTTTTAATAAATTTGTAATATAGGAAACATATTTCAATAGTTCAGACATCTAAAAAGATATAACGCCATATAGTGAAGAGTCTTTCCCTCATCCTATTCCCCATCTTCTCCATCCCCATCACTCACAGATAACCCTACTGTTATTTTCTTGTTTATCCTTCCAGAAAAAAATTTATTCCTGTGTAAGCCAATATAGTTATAACTTACCTTTTTTCTTATCCTTTTTATGTAAAGGGTAATGTATTCATTTCTATAAACCTTAACAGTATATTTCAAATAGCTTCCCATTAATAAATAGTTTCCTCGATTTTTATTTTATTCATTTTAGTTATTGTTTTTATAGAGAGAAAGAGACAGAGAGACAGCTCACACACATGCATGAGAGAGAATGGGGTGGGGAGGGGCAGAGGGAGAGAAAGACTCTTAAGCAGGCTCTACACCTAGAGCAGAGCCGAACACAAGGCTCAATCTGATGACCTGAGCCAAAATCAAGTCAGTTGCTTAATGGACTGAGTCACCCAGGCACCCCTCCTCTAATTTTTAAGTCACCCATTTTATTATATGTACATACTGTCATTTATTTAACCAGGGTACTACTAATAGACATTCATGTTGATTCTGATCTTTTGCTATTATAACTAGTGCCTTCCAATTGGTGTACTAGATAGATATAGACAGATTTGCATTAAAATTATAGATACATAGACAGATTCATTTACAATGAAATTATATATTGATGGCCCAGAACTACTCTGGTCCTCTAGGATGACTCTTCATATTTATGTTCTAATTCATGATCTGTTCCTGGAAAAAGTTTCATTGAAGACCATCTACCATATCCTCCATCCCTGCTTGCACTGTAATTATGATAGGAAGCCAATTATTTCCAACAAGGACAGGAATGACTCAAGAAAAGGACTAGCCTTACTCCCTTAATACAGGATTGTGAAAATGGATTAAAATGGCTGATATCATCTCTTTTTATAAGAATTTGTTTAGTAAGAATGATATTCCTGGACACATAGACAGATGATTCATGTGTACCAGGGAGTCAAAATAACTACAGTTGTCAACCATATATCACCTCATTGGTTGAGAATTTGAGCGTTGAAACCAGACTATTTCTCCCTGTGATATTGGGCAACTTATTACCTTATTTGTACTGCAAATGAGCGCATCTGTAAAATATGGATACTAATAGTTCCTCCTTCGTGTCTGATGAGTAACACTGTGTAACAATTATTATTATTATTACTCTTTTTAGTAAGCATTAGCAAACATGTACTCATCGCTCCTAATAAAAGCAAATGCTTACATTCTGCCTTCCGCCCTGCAGAAGGCACAGTTGAGGTGAACATGCTGGAGTGCTCCCACTGATGCCGAGACATATCATGATTAGGCTCGACAGAACCATTTGGCCAATCTCACTGACCTAAAGTGAATTTGGACCAGTGGTTTTGTACAACCTCTGTTTCTATTTGCAGACAGAAGTGGGGCCTGGCTTTTATGAATTGCCTTAGACTCCGTTGTTTTATTTACACATAGTGATCTGCAACTCTACTTGCTTCACTGTATTCCTCCCCACATAGGACATTTAACCTGTGGTATTGCTTCAGCACAGTGAGTGATAAAGCAACAAAGTCACCAAGAACTATTAAAATGAAATTGAAGCCACAGTTTAAAATAACAACTAGAGAACGCAGGCAAGGTGAAAAAAAAAAATCCCTCATTGTACTCCTTCCCACCCTCCAAAATCACCAATAGCATCGAGTCTATGATATGGCTAACCTTTCCCTGGGAGGCTGGAGCTGAAAACAGAGACAGGGAAAATGCCACCATTGCTGGTAATGGTAGAGATTACATGTTAATATTGATTTATTTCATTGACTGGTTGCTGCCCATCAATTTCATGGTAGATTGATGTCCTCCATGATGAATCTAATGACCTTTATTCATTCTCCTCAAAACCTCTTAGGAAACAAATCAATCTTAATCCCCCAAATAAGCACAATTTCTCAAATACCGAATGTGTTATGTTAACTTCTCTAATATTATTCTTTTAAAACTGGCTCTGAAACATAAAAAGGAGTTTAACATCTGTGAATGAAGGATTGAATATAGTTCTAACACACAGGATTCTAACACACAGTTTTCCCTTTCCAAAATAAAACTTGTATAAAGAAAATGAAAATTCTTCCTCTGTGTTCAGTTTGAGCATTGAAACCAGACTATTTCTCCCTGTGATTTTGGACAACTTATTACCTTATTTCTACTGCAAATGAGCACATCTGTAAAATATGGATACTAATAGTTCCTCCTTCGTGTCTGATGAGTAACACTATGTAACAGTTAGTGAAGATATTATGAAGTGATATGATCATAGTGAAGATAATCATATATTAATCATAGTGAAGATAATCATATATTAATCATAATTAATAGAAATATGTCTATTGACATATTTCAACCATTTCCACACCCTTCCTTGTGCATTCTTTACTGAAAGAGCTGAAGGCCTGAACCCACACTTCCCAGATGTTCCTGCCACCAGGTTCCAGCTTAAAGTCTGCAAGTCAGAGGCCCCTGTGTGCGGTTTTCCTGGCAGAAGCGAGGAAGGGCCAGTATGGCTCCTGAGATGGTAGGAAGACATGTGGTGTTCAGCAGAGGGCCAGAGGACAAATATGATGATGTTGCTAGCATTCCTAGAAGCCACCTACTTCAGGGCAACAGCCAGTGAGGTTATCAATGGTGGCTCCCTGAGAGTCCTGCCCTTCCTAATTTCCTAAACATTGGCAGAAGTTTCCTCGACCTTTGCACAACCTACTCTTCCAGTGGTTTTGTCAGTCTCAGATTTCCTGAATTAAATCTCTTCCCACATGCACATCATAGACCAATTTCTCTTTTCCTCTCTGATTCCTCACCAATACAGCAGTGGCTACCAAAGTAAAAAGGAGGAAGTAAAAGCCAGGAGAGTCTTCTCATGACTCTGGACCAGGACAGGTGTTTCTTGACTCTTCTTGGGTACCACATTCCCATTGTGTGGCCTTGGACCCAAGAGCTGGCCAATGAAATGGGAGCCTCTACCAGGAGCACCCCTCCAGTCTGGCTCTTACAAACTTCCCAAAGCTGATTCTCTTTTCATCCCCCATCAACCAGCTGAATGGAGCTGGCTCCCAGGGCAGGGCTCAGCCCATGGCAGAGAAAGTGTGTTCCTGGTCAGCTCTGGAGTAGAGTCCCTCTATGTCTACTTCCTTTGCACATGGAAGCCTCCTTTCATGGGAAAGGTAAGATTTTATTGTAAGAAGACACTGAAATATTGGGATTATTTTAACAGTTAGCCTTTTAGTTTCTTCATCCATTCATTTCATTTAGGGATGATAATCATGGCATAATTATCTCATAGGGCTGTTGTGTGTGTTCCATGATCCCATGCTTGTAGAGTATTGTGAAGAGTGCCTGGATTATCTTTGTCAGTATGGAAGGTAAAAATATAGAAAATATCCTGGCCTTTCTTGTCTTTGGCAATGAAGCCCTATTTGATCGTGTTCCTTATTTTCTATACTCTGTCCTCCTACACTGATTTTGCTTTGAGTGCTATAAATTCCTTTGTATAGAACTCTATGAAGGAAGAACCTACATTTTTCCACTTGTGTAAGGAAAAACCCAGTTTTCCCCTTCTGGGTTTCTTTCCTGTGAATCTCTTTTACTAATCACATAGAACACTTCCGACACTTCCAGACACCAAATGTGTATGGGCTTTCCACCTCAACAAACAATTCTCTGTGATGCCAGCTGGGTGTCCTACACTTTAACTCAATTCTACCCCTGCCTGGAGATAGTGTCAGATCCACAGCTTAAAGGCTCAGTCCTGTAAGACTATCCACCCCTCACTCCAGATGCCAGTCTCAAATGCAGATTATTACCCCTGCTTCTGACCAACTAGGTATAGATCAGAGGCTTCCCCCCTCCTTGGGTTCAATTAATTTGCTGGAACAACTCACAGAACTCAGGGAAACTTTTAACTTCCACCAGTACATTAAAGGATATGATAAAGGATACTGATGAACAGCCAGATGAAGAGATACATAGAGCAAGGCCTGGGAGCGTCCCAGGGGCAGTAGCTTCTGTCTCTGTGTGCTGAAGGGTGTCATTCTCCCCGTGTATTCACCGATCTAGAAGTCTCCAAACCCCCTACTACTGAAATACTATGGAGGCTTCCTCGTGTAGGTATGATCAATTATTAACTTCGTTTCTAGTCCCTCTCCCCTCTCTGAAGGACAAAGTCAGGGCTGAAAATTCCAAGCTTCTAGGCATGGCTTGGTCTTTGTGATGACAAGCCCCTGTGCAGGAGCCCATTCAGAATCAATAGAACAAAAGATGCTCCAAGTGCTCTTACCATGTAGAAAACAATGAGGATTTTAGTAGCTCCATGCCAGGAGCTGGGGTCAGAGATCAATATATACATTTTCTTAATCTCACAAACTCATAGAAAAATTTGGGCTTTCCCCCCATCTTTACAAGTTTCTGTATTTTTTTCTGGTTTACAAGAGTCCTTGATTTGCTTCCATATTGGTTTATTATCTCAGACGTCTCAATCTTATCTTCTTACTACATTAATGTCCCAGTTAACAGTAAATGACTCTTTTTCTTCCTCAACAGCTTTAAAACATGCTTAGTCAGGTTTTGTCTTTTCGAGTATGATTTTTTAAGGACCTCATGGAAATATTTAAGAAATTTGGACTTTTATAACTTCAATCCACCATGTCTGGTGCCACAAATCCTTTCCATTTGTATTTTGTTCTGTGATGCACGGCTTCTCTCTCTAGTCCCTGCTACTCTTCCTCTCAGTTACATGCTGTGACAGGCAGTGTCTATCACCTGTTTGCCCACTGACACATTCTTCCCCATGCTCCCAGTTTTCTGTCCCCGTTATGTGTGTCTGGATGGCCAATTCACTGACTTCTAATGTCATTCAGTTCCTCTATGTTCTTCTTCCTGTGCATTCCCCCTGCCACACACACAGTTGATTTCCTTTCTCCTATCACACAGCCTTTCTTGCCAATATCAACCATCTGTGGTCAATGACCTTTGCGTATTTCCTCCAAAAGAACTTTGCTATGTGATGTTTGGTCTTTTGTCACTACAACAGACAACACTCATAATATGCTGTTTTTAATTTGTGCTACAGAGCTCAAATGCATGTGGTCCTCTCTGAATTAGAGATAAGGAACAGGTCTACTACTCCTTATGGTGACAACCTTCAAATAAGTATCGCTTTTCCCCCCAACTATCTCTGCTCCCACCACACACACCCAGGACAGTCCTATCAACTCCCAAAGCCAGGGTAGGGAGAAACTTCAAGACAATGGCATGCTTTTGACAGTTCGTTTCTCTTTCTTATCTTTGAAATAGGGTGGTAGGCATATAAGACCCTTCAGCCAAATGTTGTGGCCTTCTTGGATTGGGAAAAATCTTTAGTTGAATTTTTTCATTATTTATGCCTGAATTAAAAAGTAAAAGAAAGGAGAGCTCATGATGCGAAGAGCAATATTAAGTGTCTTCTCTGCAAGATACTTGGCAGAGCTACAAGCTCAACGCTTTGCAAGTTACCAATGCATTCTAAAAATATGTATATATTAAAAGAGCATTTGCTAAATGTGTCTGTATCTCTTACACTAGCTTGGTGCTGCCTTCAAGGGCCCTAGTGTCTGGTCATAGCAGAGGGAGTTGGGCTGCAAAGAGCATATGGTTAGGGCAGGAGTAAACCCACAGAGACACTATCAAGGGCTTTTTTGTGGTCTGTTTTAATTATAGTTACCTTCAGTGGAAAAAGCTGGGCCCCACACCAGGGGCCACTATGCAGATGACTCTGACCTCTGTAACATTCTAACATCATTGCAGTTTGTTTTCACATCTCTCCCTGCTACCCCTTTGGCAAAGCCCTTTTTCTACCTTGCCATTCCCTGGTGCTCCACTGCTTCCATTGGCCACCCAGCAACACTCTGTTTGGTCTTCAAGGCCACAGGCTCTAAGCTTTCTGCCCTCACTTCTTTCATGCCACACATCACATTTTTCATATTTTCTCAGCTTCTTACCTGATGATCAGTTCTTTGAGAGACTGCAGTACATTTAATTATATTTTCATCCCAGCATATAGAACAGAAATATCACAAGTGATATAGCACAAAACAGAGGTTCAATGTATGAGTGTTGAAAGGATGATATTGATCCTGTCTCCCAAGATCTTACTGGCTTACAGTGACTGATAAAGTGCTCATGGGTCAAACTCCTGCAATGCTTTAGGTTTCTTAGAAAATATTTAAATATTTTTATTATGAAGATAAACATGCACCTTCCAAAACTTTTAGCAAAGCAGAAGTATATGAAGTGGAGGTCTTCTTTACTTTTTTACCCTCTAGCTCCCTGTCCAGAGATCCATTATTGTTGTGTGTCCTCCTGATCATTTTCTATGAATATACAATTACGCAAATACATTTATAATATATGAGTTGATTTATAATAAAGATATAGATACAAAATATATCTTTAACACCTATGAAAAAAATGCATGACCATCTTGCCCACGTTCTTCAACGGGAAATAGTAAACTTGATGTTTCCTTTTGACTTAGGTGTACCTACAATGAACACCTATCACTATACAATAACAATTTAGAGCCCACCACTTCCTGAAATTCTGTGATGCCCTCCCAAACTGTTAAGTTGGTAAAAATTCTTCTACTAATGATAGCACTGGTTTTTTGTTTGTTTGTTTGGTTGGTTGGTTGGTTGGTTTTTGGTTCCCCAATGGCTGGTTTTAACATGTCCAAGACTCCCTCCTTAGCTATCAGTTAGTGCTTTTTGCTATTATCCATCTGTTTCCTTCCTCCTAATTTGTCACCTCTAATTTGTTATATGTTAGCAAATTAGGTTACTAGGCTTGTTGGGGATCTGCATAAGTTGAGGGTAAACTCCTAAGAGAGGTCTTCAGAGGATCTTCTCTTAAATAAGATGTGTGTGCCTTTGGTCATAGGCTCTGTGATATGAGAGTTTCCTTGCAAAAATTTCCATGACCAGTTGCTGACAGGTGAGACCAGCCAACACGACCAAGACAGTATCTTAAGAAGTGTCCCTAACATAAGGCTTGATTCCAAATTGGGGAGTATCTGTGGTTGGCTGAGACTCAAATAATTCAACTCTGATCTAAAAAAAAAACAAAAACAACAACAAAAATAAACTGTCTAACAGCTACAGGGTTGCTTGCTTAGATGTTGAAGTCATGTGGATTGTGAAAGTAACTAAGAACCATTGACTTCAACATTCAGACATATTAAAGGCAAAAGAAAATAAAGGGGTGGGGGAAGGGGAGAAAGCCCTGTCTGTAACTTTGAGCTGCCTCATTTTTTTAAATGGAAAATTGTTACAAATGGGTTCTTCAGCATATGTTATTAATTTCATTATCCTGGCTTCTTGCCAGCTAAGCATCAAGTCCTGGTTTTTGTGATTTCAGTTGCAACTAGTAAAACTCATGTGGGCATTAACAGAAACAGACAAGAGACTTTTTTTTTTCTCCAAATCAACTCCAAGTGACTATATGAAAGGCTTTTATTTCACAAAACTAGATGGAACATTTGTTTTTGTTGATGAGAAGAATTATGCCTTCCTAAAATACAGTATTCCCAGCCTATATCAACCTTATTTGAAGGACTTTGAGTAAATTATTTGTACTGACAGATAAAACATATTTAAGTCATGTTTTAAAATGTCTAAAATTTTATAAATGTTCATATAACTTTTAGTTTTTATTTTTTAATGCGCTACATAGTTTAAAAAAAAATAATAAAAGACTATGGCCAAAAAAAAAAAAAAAGCTTTTCTTTTAAGTGAAGAAATGTTGATAAAACTCAGCAAACAGAATGGCAAATTTAGTATTAAAAGTGTTCCATGAAGTATTCTTTATTAAAACTTTAGAGATAGTATAATTCTGTTATGAAAAAGTCATTGTCTAAGTCACAAAAAATAGTCCAGAATTAGCATCCTCCCTCCTCTTTAAGTTGACATTTATTGAAGCCAATTATAAGCCAGGCACTTTAATAATACCATTTGCTGGGGTGCCTGGGTGGCTCAGTTGTTAAGCGGCTGCCTTCGGCTCAGGTCATGATCCCGGGGTCCTGGGATCGAGCCCCACATCAGGCTTCCTGCTCCACGGGAAGCCTGCTTCTCCCTCTCCCGCTCCCCCTGCTTGTGTTTCCTCTCTCACTGTGTCTCTCTCTGTCAAATAAATAAAATCTTTTAAAAAAAATACCATTTGCTGTTTATCTAGCACTCATTATGTATTAAGTATCTTCTATATACTCCTTTTTAAGAAATCCCTATAAACCCTTGACCCAGATATTTCCATTGCCAATTATGAATGTTTACAAGTGAGAAACTGAAATCAGAAAGAGTTAAGTATATCTTGCTCAAGGTCAAATTGCTAATAAATGTGAATGGAGAATTCAAATTCATGAGAGCATCTGACTCTTGAAAGTCAAGGTGACTAACTCTCCTGTATGCCTGTGACTAAGGGCTGCATGGGATGAATGATTTAGGGCCCTAAAACTGGAAAACTCCTAGATAATCAGAGATGATTTGGCCCAATTAGATTCTGCTGTTTTACCTGTTGTGCTAACTCCTTATCTTGCTTGGCCCTCCCCCTAGTGCTCTCTCACTTCAAAGCTCATCCATTGCCTGAATTTTGCATTCTTTGTTTCTTTTTTCAATCGTGAGCAATGGTCCCTATAGTACTTTATATTTTTAATTTTTAAGATCCTCCTAAGGGCTCCAGACATTTGAAATCGATATACCCATTTCACAGAGGCATTCATTCATTTATTCAGCAATGTTTACTGAATGCCCTCATGTACCAGGCCCAGGAGTTACAACGGTAAATAAGACAAAGTCTTATTGTTACAGAGCTTACACTGACATGAAAAGGGACAGAGAAGAAACAAATAAGTACATCTTACAACTGCAAGTGAAAGAATGTTGTGAAGCCAGGCAAGGAAAGTAGGGGGTGGTTGTGTTTTATTGTTTCCTACCTTGTAGTCAGGAAGGTATGAGTAGTATTGAGACAGGAGGGAGCTTGACATGAAGGTCATGGAGCTGGAGCTGAGAAACTGAAGGGAATGTTCCATCAGATAGGCCCTCTAAGGAGTGCTAAGAAAATTGTTGGGGGGGGGGCAGTTGGGTATGAATGTGAGCTACCTCGTTTTTTTTCCTTCCCTTTCTCTGTACTGAAAGCATAAAAGCAGACCACACAATTTTGAAAATTCTTCATGAAATCTACTTTGCAATTTGGCCCTGATGGAAAGGGCCATCAGGTTAAGAGTTGGAACTATCTTTACTATCAGGGATGTAAAGAATTACACCTAAAGTCTCAAGTTCCAGATTTGTATCCTGCTTCACAATATACAGCCTGGGATTGGCAAAACTCAAACACTCAAGTTGAAGATTCTTGAGCAGCCAAATTAAATTCATCATGTATTGGTGGTAAGTTCTCTCAGGTTTTTTGGGTCTATGGTCTTAGTCGAGTGGAGATAACAATAATAATGACAAGGACCGTGTGAATGTCTTACATTTGAATGATGACTGACCCGTTCTCAGTGCCCTTTCCTCAGCATTATCATTTATTCACAAAACCCAGTGGGGAGGCAGGGAGATAACACCGCTATTTTATATATAATGAGGATGGAGGTTCACAGAAGTTAAAATTAGGTGGTTTGTTGAAAGTCATATTTGCAGAAAGTGGTGGAGTCTGGCCTAGAACACAACCTTTATTCTTAGGTCAGTGGTCCCAGGTACGGTCTGCATACCACTTTGTAGCAATGACACTTTTGGAAAATGGACACTAAGGGAAGCGCCTGTCTTTTTTGGCAACGTCAAGCACATCTTACTGTAAAGCCAAAGTACCCCAATCTATTCTTCTGCTTCGGACTGAGTTCTATGCTCATCCTGGAAATTCTCTTATTGGTCTGAGAGGTGAAAGGACAAGTTCTTTATCTCACTGTGGGCACCTTCCTTCTTGCCATCTTCGGATTGCCATTACCCTTTCTTCCAGAGTCTATTTAGTCTATATGAAAGTAGATCTATCAACCCTTTCTTCTCCCACTCTTGCAAACCTTAAATATTTCAAGCACATTCATCTCAGTTTAGAGAAGTGTATCACCCTCCGTTCTCCCCCCGTATCTCTCCCTTTACTCACATGCTCAAATCTCTCAATCTGTTTCATTCTAACCCCTCTTCAAATTATTTCTCAATTCATCTGATTTTTACAGCCAAATTTCTTTTTAAAATGTTATCCTCTATTTTCTTTCTTCTCCACCTGTTCTACCTTTAATTGATTATTCAATATTGTTATGGTCGCTGATCCATGAATTTACTCCTCTCCATCCTTTGAGGCAGCCCGAGTTGCAGTACCTCCTCATCTCTTGTCTTGAACTCAGCCCTCCACTGGTCACCAGTTTCTCTCTAATGGAATCTGTCCCCACATTGCTGCAGAGTGAGCTCCCCAGGCCAAACTGACAGTTACAGTCTCCAAAGCAAAGGAGTCTCTGTTGACTTCTCAAGACCTGTAATATATACTCCAAGTTCCTTAGCTCGGCACACAAGACTCATCACAAGCTAATCCAAACCTCTTTTTCTAGCTTTGTTTCCTGCTGTTCTTCCTCCTCTCATAGCTCCACACAGGTGTAAATGCTATTCCCTGTGCCTGGGAAATGCATCCATCCACTCACACCCAGAGCAAGGGGCACCTTCTCCCATCCCCCCATGTGATTCCAAAGGACTCGGATTATACCCCCTTTCAGCAGTTCTTACCATATGGCAATACTGTTTTTCTCTTTATGTGCTTCTTCTCCCTGACTGCTGTATTTGGCTTATTGCCTGGCACACAGTAGGCTCTTCATAAGCTTTTCAGTGAATATTGATATAAATAAAGAAATGAATGAATAGAGCCAGGGAATTGGGTAAATTTATTACATAAACATCAATACATCTGTCTTTTTTTAACCACAAGAATAAAGAACTTCAACTTTACAATAAGTAACCTACATGGAAGTGTGTGTGTGTGTGTGTGTGTGTGTGTGTGTATACACATTTACCCTAGTAACTATTCCCTAAGTGTATTTTAACTACTGTAGTTTTAACAGCTGCCATATATGTAAATATTGCAATAAATTTAAGGTTGCAGTTTTATGGCATTGAAGTGAAAATGAAAAATTCCAGTGAAACACTAGACTGCAGCAGTATCATAGAGGCTAAACATTATAGATTATATCACAAGATGTAAAACCATATAAAGCAGTGAACCTTTTTTGACCTCTGACAAAAATGCGCCACTAAGGGACTAAGAACACACAGTTTTTATAATTAAAAGATAGAAATATATCACAAACTTTGGATTTTAGTGAATTCTCCATTAAAATAGAATCAACAACACTAAATATCCAGTAATATGTGAATTGTTATTACCCTCTGTTCTTTTAACTTTCTGATTTGTCTATTATAGCCATATGTTATTTTAGTAATGGGGAAACAAAATAAAAGATAGAGTACTTACATAACTACAGACTCTTTAGGTCAAAGAAAAGTTAATTAATGGCTAGATATAATTTTAGCTGCTTATATTTGATATTCTACTTTTATCATTAGTACATCTAATTTTTTACTTTCTTTTTAAAATAAGATAGTTTCTTCTGATTTTTTAAAAGTAGACTTGGTTTCTAGAGCAGTTTTAGGTTTATAGCAAAACTAAGAAGAAGGTACAGAAATTTCCCACATGCTCCCTGTCCCCACACATACGCAACCTTTCCCACTATCAAGATACACAGCAGAGTGCTACATTTGTTATAATCAATGAGCCTACATAGATCCCACATTACCACCTAAGGTCCATAACTCACATTAGGGTTCACTCTTGGTGTTGTACATGCAATGGGTTTGAACAAATGTACAGTGACTTGCATTCACTACTGCAGGACCATACAGAATAGTTTCACTTCCCTAAAAATTCTCTCTGCTCCCCCTGTTCATCCTTCCCTCTCCTTTAACTCCTGACAACCACTGATCTTTTTGCTCTCTCTATAGTTTTACCTTTTCTAGAATTCACATAGTTGGGGTGATCCAGTATGTAGCCTTTATAGACTGGCTTCTTTCACTTGGTAATATCACTTAAGATTCCTCCATGCATTTTCATGGCTTGATAACTCATTTCTTTTTAGTGCTGAGTAATATTCTACTGTCTAGATGTACCACAGTTTATTTTTCAATTCACCCATTCACCTACTAAAGGAAAACTTGGTTGCTTCCAAGCTGTTTTACAATTATGAATAAAACTGCTATAAACAACTATGTGCAGGTTTTTGCGTGAACAAAGTTTTCAACTCCTTTGTTGAAGGACAAAATTGTTATTTTTTTGTTATAAAAATTTATGACAAAAAAATTGTTATAAAAGCACAATTGGTACATAACATAGTAAGAATATGTTTAGTTTTGTAAGAAACTGCCCAATTTGTCATCGAAGGCGACTATAGTTTGCTTCTAATTTCAAAAATAATTTATTTGTTGTAGAGAATTTCTTAAAGACAAAAAAAGCCTAAATAATATTAAAATTACCTATAATTACACTAACCACAGCAAACCTGTTTATGTGCTGACTTATTACCTCCATGTTTTTCTTAGTCATACAGCATATACATTTAGTGTCTTTCTTCTATCCCGATCTTTAAGTCTTTCTCTGAATTTTGGGATCTTTCTTTAGGAATGTGAGCATCTCCACAGAGATGATTCCCAAATTTAATCTCTGGCTCTGACCTATTTGCTGAGTTCTAAACTCACACACAAAAATTTTCCCTTAACGACTCCAGACATTTCAAAGTCTAGGGGGCATCTCAGCATCAATGGAGCCAAATGCTACAACTGATTCCTCTCCCCACCTCCCTGTGCTGCCATTTCCCTGTGAACTTCTTCCTCTCAAGTGTTCCCAACTCATAAAATGACTCCAAAATGGGCCTAGTTGCTTAGGTCAATAACCCAGGGGTCATTCTGAATTATTCTCCTTGCACCTCCCTACACCCACCTGTTGGCACTCCTTCCACACCATGTCCTACAAACCTACCCACCTCTCTCTTTGTGCTTGCCACAACTTTAGTCCAGGCCCCAACATCTCTTCTCAAGATGTCTTCAGTCACCTTCTCACTAGCATGCTCATAAGTACAGGTCCTTTTGACTCATCACATGACTCAAAAGTGCCAATCTTCATGCTTTGACTGAGATCTAAATTTTTAAAGGTTTTTTATATATTTATTAGTTAGTTGTTAGTTAGTTATTTCACAGAGAGAGAGACAGCAAGAGCAGGAACACAAGCAGGGAGAGTGGGAGAGGGAAAGCAGGCTTCCCGCTGGGCCAGGAGCTGGACACGGAACTCAATCCCAAGACCCTGGGACCATGACCTGAGCCGAAGGCAGACGCTTAATGTCTGAGCCACCCAGGTGCCCAAGATCTAAATTTTTAAAGACATTTAAGACTTGTGCCTACCCTTTTATCTCTTTCCATTTTTCAGTACTATACTGGCAAATGTTTAAAAAGTGGGAGTAGTAAAAGCTGTTTTTTTTTTTTTTTTACTGATTTCTCTGAATGAGTTTAAGCTACTAGCATGGTGTCACTGAATATGGAGTTGGAAAGAGAGTCCTATATTCAGCTCTTGGGAAGCAATGTGAGCAGCTTAGTGCATATAACTAGGACCCCAGCATAGAGGTCTTCTTTTTGTGCCTGAAAACCTCACTTTCTCTCCTACCTTAGAACCTTTCTATCTGTTCCACCAGGCCCACACGTGGCTAGTTGCATCTTGTCATTAACTTGTCAAGCTGAACTATCACCTATGATGACTAATTTGATGTGTCAACTTGTCTAGGATACAGCACCCATTTGTTTGGTCAAACACCAATCTAGATGTTTCTGTGAAGATATTATTTTAGATGTGATTATCATTTACATTCAGATTTTCAGTAAAGCAGATTAAATTCCATTATATGGGCGAAACTCATCTAATTAGTTGAAGGCCTTAGGAGAAAAGACTGAGGTCCCCAGAAGAGAAAAGAATTTTGCTTCCAGACTGCCTCCATACTCAAGACTGCAACATCAACCCTTCCTTGGGTTTTCAGCCTCCAACCCGCTCTGAAGATGTTCAACTTGATGACCTCCCATGCACGTCAGCTAATTCTTTAGAAGGTCTCTATCTATCTATCGATCAATAAGTTGGCCCATAGATAAAGGATTGATAGATGTGTATCCTACTGGTTCTCTTTCTCTGGACAACCTTAATACATAACCTCTTCAATAAGAATTTCCCTGACAACCCCCTGGTTACTAACAAATTTATTTTCTTCACTCTACGTATCACTTTCTACAGTATCTTGTCTGTTTATTTGTTTATGTACGTGTTTGTTTCTTGTCTGTTCTCCCTCTGGTCCCATAAGAATGTAAGTCCTGTAAGAGCAAACACCTGGCCTGCCTTGTTAAGTGTTCCATCACCACCTCCTAGTAAAATACTCAGCACAAAGGAGGCATTTAAAAAATTTTTTGTTCAATGAGTAGTTCTAGAAATGTAATTAGGGGTCAAAAAGATATATTTAAAAAATTTAAAACTCTTACTACCTTAAATGCCTTATAGAAAGCTTATAGCAACTAAAGCTAGCCATATAAGACTGACTCAGTATTTCTTCATTTAAATCATAAGTGATTTTTTTGGAAAGGCTCTGATAACTTCTTAACCATCCTCTATTGCTTATAAGTCCATTACTAGAAAGAGAGTCTTTAGATTAGAAAATGTGATGCACAGACATGGCCCACAGAATGATAAGAACACCCCCCTTTTTTTCTCCTGAATGACCAACTGTGCATATGAAGGCTATTGCTGATAGACTTTAGAAAGGTCTCCCTTTTCCACCATCTTGGTTTTATTTATTTATTTTTTTTCTCTCTATCATACTCCTGAGGTCAGGAAGGGATCCTACGAAAACAGTCATGATCCTGTTGAAAAAAGACGGGATGGGAAAAAAATCCTCCAGGCCAAGTATCACATTGAAACATCAACCTAGAATAAACTTGCTCACATAAGATAGCACTTGTGCTGTCTCTTTCTTTTCCTTGACCAATCCTTCTATCATTCTTAGACTGGTGACTCACAAGGAAGTTTGTGTGACAAAAGCCCTCAAGTGAGGGATGGTCTGGGGGCAGATCATGAAATCTCACTATATTTTCTTTTCCCCCTACCCCACTAGACTGTGGATCATTGTGTTATCTTATGTTGATATATAGTTGAAATGTATTGGTAGTGAGGCCAAACATGTTTTATTGTTTTTATTAGTCACATACATAGTCTTTGTCAATGAATTCTATCTACAAGCTTTGGTCCATTTTCCTATTGGCAAACTTTTTTTCCTCCCATGGTGGTTACTTCCTTTTTTTCTAAAGTCTGGGCTCAGATTGCTATTTATATAAATTATTTCTGGGCACCTGGGTGGCTCAGTGGGTTAAAGCCGCTGCCTTCGGCTCAGGTCATGATCCCAGGGTCCTGGGATCGAGGCCCACATCCGGCTCTCTGCTCAGCAGGGAACCTGCTTCCTCCTCTCTCCTCTCTCTCTGCCTGCCTCTCTGCCTACTTGTAATCTCTCTCTCTGTGTCAAATGAATAAATAAAATCTTTAAAAAAATTATTTCTTTTTGTAGTTTTATTTCCTGACATTACTTTATAACATATCTGAAATTCATTTAGTTCTAATATTAAGACCTAGTTTATTTAACCCACTCTCACAGAATCATTCATTAAATTTCTTCTTGTGTGGCTTTTTAAATTTTTTAATTTTAGTATTTTTTTTAAGATTTTATTTGTTCATTTGACATACACAGCAAGAGAGGGAACACAAGCAGGGTGAGTGAGAGTGGGAAAGGTAGAAGCAGGCTTCCTGTCGAGCAGGGAGCCCGATGCGGGGCTCAATCCCAGGACCCTGGGACCATGACCTGAGCCAAAGGCAGACACTTAATGACTGAGCCACCCAGGCGCCCTTAATTTTAGTTTTATTAAATGATTTCATTTGGTTTGCTAGCATTGTTTTTGCTTATTTTTGTGATGGTAACTATGCCATGTAGAAAATACTTAACAATTATTGAGATTTGTTTCTAGATTTCTTTTTCTATCTCTTTGATCTGACTTTTGATTCTTGAACCTCTGTATTATGTTTTTAGAAGCCAGCAGAGCAAGTCCTTCGGCATTCTTCTTTTTCAAAAATTTCTTCCATTTCTTGCCTTTTATTCTTCTGGATGCTTATGAATTCAGGCAAATCTGACTAGGATTTGTGCTATTAACAATATTACGTCTATAACCTAATTTGAGAAAAATTGCCATCTTTATAACACTAGGTCTCTCACCTATCAACAGTAGTAGAAAGATTACTACTCTTTATTAAAATAATCATAGTAAAGAGGTTAAAAGACAAGATGATCAGCTCAAAACTACTGAGAAAATATTAGATAAATGCCCACTTTCTAGATTCAAGGCCAAAGTACCAGTCACCCCATTTCCCTCCCCTATGAAACTGAACATTCTCACTCTTACTGCACTCTTCATGGTGAGAAAGATTTTGTCTTCTTTCAACTCTTACATCTACATGATGTAGATCCAGATCACTTATGCAAATTCTCCACTGCCTCTATAACATGGTACGCCTGGAAAATGCGTTTTAGTTTCCGTTGGAAGGGCAAAGGAAGCATCATATATATTATAACACAGGCAGGAGATTATGAAAGGGAGAAGGAAAATGATCAAATTCCACTAATCTTTTAACTCTCTTCTTTAAACAGAGGGTGAACTAAAGCTAAAGCACTCAGATGTATGGGCCAATTCTTTCCCTGATCCTGGAGAGTTAAAGGTTGCATGTTCCCCATGTAAGGCTTGCTTCATGAAGGGAACCACAGTGAATCTATTATGTGAGAGCTCTTATTTCAGGATGTTGCTGCAAGAATTCCTGAGAGTTTTTCCTCTAACCTTGAGCAATGCCTCTAGACGTCATTCACCAGTCACACACAACTATATATAATCATACATTACACAAAGTTTTCTTCATCTTCAATTAGATTATGAAACAGTATTTTTTCAAAAATGTTCTTAGTGATTCTCCCCCCCCAAGGTTTATAAGTATTGCCTTTATTTATGACTGTATAGACAACCGGAATTCTTATATTAAGAGAATCTGTTAGTGAACTTCAGCTCTGGCCATTCTGTGCAATTGCTAGCATAAAGACCTGATTTTTGTTTGATTACTTATAAAGAAAGGACTGGACTGTGGGCCTGAGCTTCCCAATGCATTTTTTTCTTTTTTATTGGGTGTTTTGGAAATATTATAAGAATGAAAGATAAAGCCTAGAACTCAGGGAAAATGTGGCATCTGATTGGGAGTTTTAAATCTGACCATTCCTCAAATACGAATGTCTTACAAACAATTTCCTTTCACTAAAGAAAAATTATTTCCTTGGCTCCTAGCAAGAGTCAATATTAGGAAATGTTTCACAGGGACACAAGTACTGGATTTTTTCAGAATAACAAATGTTTTTTCTCAAATGGGATTAATAGCATATAATTCATTGGATAATAACAATTCTTTTTCCCTTCTACTCTTGCAATAGTGTAATAATTGCAAGACTTTCAATCTAAGAAATGGCTGTATTTACTTTTTGATCGTGTTTTGTGATTATATCATATAATTTCCATGCCTGCTTGTCAAGAACAGCATATTGAGTTGAGAATTATTAATTTTGAGAAAAGCAGTGTATACTATTGCTAGCTTCCCTTTCAAATATGAGATTAAAATCTTTAGAGCCTCTAAGAGGTAATTGCTATCAACAAGGAATTCTTACATTAGCATATATGTACATTTATAATTTTAATAAATTAAGAACATCATAAAGCTCACGCTTTATATTAAATCTATTAATTGTGTTCTAAAGTCTCTGAAAAAAGCATTCTGAAAAATTCTGAAAAAAATAGTTTAAACCATGTTTAAAGTGCTTGTGTCCACACACAAAGAGAAATAGATTTAAGACATTAGATATCATCAACTGACTTTTTGTTAGGTGATGATGTGCTACCTCTAATGAAGAGGAATAAGGTCTCTGTGACATTCTTTAAGTGAACAAACCTATTTTTATAAAACATGAAAAAAATCTTTATAACCAATAACAAGGGGATCTGGTATGTATAGCATCAACATTCATTTATTTGTATATTTTTATTACTAATATGATACATTCCAGATAATGATAAAAAAAAAGTCAGTGGTTCCTATTGTTTACTAGATCTGTGGTTCTCAACTGTAGCTGATTCACCTGGAAAACTTTTTTTTAAATGCTTGTGCATGAATATCTCCCCTGATTTACAATTAAATCAGTATCTCTGGGAGGTGGAGACCAGGTATTGGCAGCTTTTATAAAAGTTTCCCAGGTGAATCCAATGAGTGGCTAGTTGAGAATAAATATCAGATACCTGTATCTGGCATTCAAGGCCTTAACTGCTCAAGCCTTGGCTTCCATTATTTTCCTATACGAACTTATGTTTTACTCAAAATGACCTAATAACTATAATTGCTTTGTATTTTCCAATCTTTCTATATATCTTTGCTAATACTGTTCCTTCTTTAGACTCACATATCTCCTATCAAAATCCATCCACTTTCAAGTTCCTTATATCAAACGTAATTATCAAGCACCTACATGTTCAGTCTTACCATTCTATGATAGTATTTACATTGCATGCAAAAATGCACTTCACAGCCAAGTGGTAATGTGGGTAATTTAAAATGCAAGAATAAGATGGGGCTAGGATAACAGACACAGAAGTTATTATGAAAACACATTGTAAGAGCATCTTGTCCAGACTTAGGAGTTCCAGAAAGCTTCCAAGAGGTTGAGCCTTAAGACATGAGTGGAAGTCAGTTAAAATAGGAAAAAGGATATCCAGAAGAAGGAAAAACATATGTGATGTTTTGAAACTAAGAGAAAATATGAGTTCTTTCAGGGCTAGAGAAGGGAGTGCCAGATGGGAAATATTAAGCAAGTCTAGAGAGAAAACCAGAGGTAAGATTATTCAGAGTGTTAAGGTCTTGTACTTTAATTCAAGAACAATGGTGAGCCAGGGAAAAGTTTTAAGTCAATATACGCAGTTTAGAAAGATCAAGTTTGTGGAGGCAAAATGGATGGGGTGGGGGTAGGCTGGAGACATGGAAACCAGTTAGAAGGTTACTGCAGTAATTCTAGCTGGGAGATTACAGTGCTTGAGCTGGGGTAGTCAGTAGTTTGAGCGGAGATGCTGTCTGGCACCCAGCTGGACATGCAGAATTGCTCTTTGTAGGAAACTCTCTAGAAAGTGGAACATAAAGTTTTCAGAGTCTTCTGAATAGACATGGTGATTGAAGTCATAGAAGAAGAAGAGTTTTCCAAGCAAAAGAAGTTGGAAGAGGGCTAAGAACAGAATCATAGGAAATACTGACTCATAAGGGAAGGATTAGGAAGAGGCATGGGATCAAGAGCAAAGTACTGAAGGGAACCAGGAACTGACAAAGGCATCAAGTATCAATGTATTACATAAGACAAGCTTCTCAAAATTCTTTACAAACTTGCCTGTGAGTAGCATAGGCATCTCTTCTTGAACCATATTGCATATTTTTGTGAAATTGGAGTACTGATTAACTCATCTTAAGCAGGTAGAAGTTGAGTTCAGTGTAATCATGCTATACTGTATAATTAAAAAAAAGAAAAATGAAAAATTTTAAAGTAATAACTACAAAAAGAGGATGTAGAAGGAGATAATGGCAGGAAAATAAAAGCACAGTCTTAATTGTCTTAATGATTGAGATGAAAAACAGCAAACATATTCTCTAGTTTTTAAAGATGGCAGCTATAAAGAAAGAGCTCTTCCTGACCCAGCTAAGACAGATCACAGGTGCTCAGATACTGCATGATTTACCTCTGAAGAGCTCTTCAAAATTATAATTAAATGTAATTATGTTATTAGTTAATTAAAGTCTGCCCCCTTCCCAGGCTGGAATACAAGGAACTAAAGGTCAAGGACTGAAACTGTATCTTCAGTTACCAGAATAATATCTAGAATGTGAAACAAGTTTATTAAATAGTTACTGACTACATGAAGGAGGGGACAGAAGTCCATAGGAAAAGTTTTGAAAGAGAAAACTTAAGGCGAGGGAAGGTGGGACTCAGAGATATGGAAAGTGTAGCCCAGCATGCAGGAGTCAACATTGTTAAAATTCATAAAAACTAATCAGAAAGTGGACACATGTCCGGGTTCACCTAGGACAGTCCTAGTTATCTGTTACCCTACCGTAATGATTAAAACTCCCTCATTTCATTCTCAAAATGTGTCCATTTGTATGACAGATAATATGAACACCTTAACCAGACATTTGGGTGGACTATTAGGTAAAAAAAATCATATGTCCATATTAAAATAATACAAGTCTCCTATTTCATTCAGGATGAAGGTTTATGGCAAGTAAATTATGACAAATAGAAAATAACCTGCCAGTCGTTGACAAAACTTAAGATGTGTTAGATTTCATTGATAATCTCTTTATTTGACTAATGACTATCATCATTGTTTTATTGTAAGAATATAAAACTGCTCATAGAGTCTTTTTTTATTTTCCCATATCCTATTTTCCTCATGACACAGTGGAACTCTTAGGACCCTACCTCTGCTTTCACTGAAAGACACTACCACACTGTTCTGCTACTTCAAACAGCTGTGTATAAACTCCATTCTTGAACATCAACCACCTAAATTTGCAAAGCCTTTGGAATCCTTAAGATCAAAGCATCTTTCAACTGTACATTTCTCTTATTAATTTGGATATGAATTTAAAAGTTGGCCTGGTGGATAGAATTGAATTGCACTGCTGATTTTATTAAGTGGATCAAACTTCACTAACTTGTAGCAATTCTTTCCTATCTACTGTTCAGGATAAACAGATGCTCACACTAATCCCAGAAAATACCAAGTAATAACTTTTCATTTCAATGCGGGCCATGACAGGCACAGGTGAGGACAGTTAAGCAGTTGTAGGGTATCCTGCTGTTCAAAGCAGCCAGCAACCGCTCTAGAATCCCATTATTACTGCAGCTGATGACCCAGTTTGGGGAATAGCTGGAATTTTTCCTTGCCTGGAGATGTTATAAATTCGTCTTATTCTTTTTGTATCCATTAATACGTGGTGCGAAGTAGTTGTTCATGATCAAACATTGAATAATGATACATGGGCAAGCTATTTGACATTGTTTTTATTTGGCTTAGCAAGTTTTTTACACAGTAGAGCAAATTTTAGATAGCACACACAGATCGTTTGAAAATATTTACTGAACTGTTAAGATTAGTATCCACCTAGTTCCCCGAAAAGAATTTGGGAGATCTTGTAATGAAAGTTATTTATCAGTTGTTTTAATAAGTAAATGAGGCTATAATTTTTGAAAATTGTTCTTAATTTGACAAATTTTAACTATCATCATCATCATCATCATCACAGTAATTATTCCAACACTAAGAGATAGATGGTCACATAGTGAAGGTCACGTTGTATAGAGGTCATTGCACCAATATAATAAAAAATAACTCTGTCCATTCTCAAATTGCTTGGCCAGACTTCAACCCTAGAAGTACCTTGTTTACTGACTATCATTCCTTAAACTCTTGTGTGTCAGGGTTAACTCAGTTCTGTTCCTGGTTCTATTAACTCATTAATTTTGTGAAAACAGAGAAATCACTTAACTTACTGAACCTCATTTTTTTTAATCCATAAAATGTTACCATTGTCTGCTCCTCTGTGCTCCCATAAAACCTCATAGTTACCTCTGTTATTAGAGCTGTGTCAAGTGCTGTTCTAATCCTTTTACCTCTATTAACTCATTTAAACTTTACAAATATGATGTAAGTTTTCCCCATTTCCCCCTCGCTTCTTTCCTTCCTTCTTTTCCTCACTTTGTTTTATAGCAAATTTAAGCCCCTTTACAAAATCACACAGTTACCAAGAAAGAGTCAGGATTTGAACACAAGCAATTTGGTGCCAGAACCCAAACTCTGACCACTATTTTCCACTTTATTTTACTTTAATTAAATGAGTACACATCTCTCTTCATCCCTAGAATAAGAGCTCCTCATGGCCAACTACTATAGTTTATTAATCTTTTCTCTTCCTCATTCTCAAGTATTTTGTTAGTTCCTAGCACATAGTAGATGGGCCATTAGTGTTTGTCAAATGCATGGATGAGTATTTGCCCTGCTATCTCAAAAGGATTTAACTTCTATGATTAGGTTATGTTAGATTGCAAAGGTGAAGGAATTTTGTAGATATATTAAGGCCCTTAATCAGTTGACTTTGAGTTCATCAAAAGAGGGATTACCTTAAGTGAGCCTGACTTCCGCAGATGAGCCCTTTAAAAGAGACTCAAAGCAGCAGTAGGGACTTCCTATTGGCCTTGAAGGAGTAAACTATCATGATGTGCAGAGGAATCACATGAAAGGAAATGGCAGATGGTCTCTAGGAGCCAAAGGCTTCAGTCCTATGCCACAAGGAACTGAATTCCGCCACCAACCATGATTTGAAAGCGAGCCCTAAGCTTTAGACAAAATTGGAGCCATGATTGATGGTTTGAGATTAGCCTGGAGAGACCCTGGGTAAAGAGCCCAAGTAAACCCATGGCCAGACTCTTGACCAGTGGAAACTGTGTGATAATAAATGTGTATTGCTTTTAGTTGCTGAATTTGTCCTAATTTATTGTGAACAAAAGGAAACTCGTCCAGGGCGCTCTAACATTAGAGTTTTGGTTCTGTTGAATTCCTAGAGTTTGCATGCTACAGTGGCTGGAAACAGGAAGCAGAAGATAGAAAGCAAGGGCTCAGAGTAATGTAACTAAAATAAAACATGCTCGTTGGAAATCTGTTCATATTTCTCCTACCCCCAACTCTGCTTTGGACAGCAAGCACTGGGAAATCAGTTATTCCTACCCCCCCAGGACGTGGCATCCATCATCACTGGTCTGCACAAGTTTCCCTCTTGTTTTACTTTTCTCTCCTTGTTTCAGATCCCTACCATTATTCCCTTCTCCTCCACTGGCACCCTCTTTAATGTTCTCCTATATGTCGTTGGCTGTGTTGTGTCATGACCCTCATATAGTATACTGTTATTGAGCTATTGTCTGTGTATGCCCTTACTTTATATAAGTGATGTTGTATAATAATTCTTATTCTATCTCTAATTTTATTCTATCATGTTCGTGACTTAAAGTTCTAGCTACAGTGGAACTGTTAATTTGTTGTTTCTCACTCTTGCTGAATGTTGTGAACATACCACTTATCTGTTCCCCTAGTTTTTGGACCTCCAGGTAGCTTCCAACCCTCTTTTCCCACCCACAGTCCTGTGACAAACATGTTCAAACATGCCTGCGTATGGATATTGTGCTAGAGAAATGCTTAAGAGTGGTATTGACAGATCCCAGGGAATGTACGTAGCTTTACTGAGTGCTATCAGTTTGTTCTCCAGAATAATTAGTTTACATTCCAACCTACAGTGCATGAAAGTGCCTACTTTCCCATAATCTTACCAAAAGAGTATTACATGATTTTCTAGTTTACTTAATCTGGTGGGTGTAAAATCTTATCTCATTAACCATTTGAGTCTCCCTTCCTGTGCCATACGCCAGTCTATTCACTTCGCCTATTTTCCTCCCTCTCTCTCCTCTCCCCTCCATTACCTTCTTCTCTTTCCCTTTTATCTGATGTGCAGAAGTTTTTTGTTTGTTTTGGGTTTTTTTGTTGGTTTTTTTTTTAAGATTTTATTTATTCATTTGACACAGACAGAGAGATGACAAGGAGGCAGAGAGGCAGGCAGAGAGAGAGGAGAGAGGAGGAAGCAGGCTCCCCGCTGAGCAGAGAGCCCGACGCGGGCCTCGATCCCAGGACCCTGGGATCATGACCTGAGCCGAAGGCAGCGGCTTTAACCCACTGAGCCACCCAGGCGCCCTGATGTACAGAAGTTTTTGATGCATCAGATATTTATCGGTTCTTCTAGTTATTATAATTATCTTCTTTAAACCTGTCATTTGTTTTATTTTTAATTAGAATATATTGATTTTTTTCTTATGCCTTTGAGGTCTTTTGTTGTAAAGTCTTCCTCACCACAGTATCACCATTTTTTTTCTTTCACATTTAGTTTTTTTATTCAGTTTGGAATTTATTTTTGCACACATTGTGAAGAAGACACACAGTGTTATTTTTCCTCTGTAATGAACTAATTTCCTCAAAAACATTCAATTAGAAAGCTATTGTTTCCCCCACAAATTTGTGGTACTACTTTTTAACCATGTATCAACTATAATTAAGCACAGACTAATTTCTGAGCAAGCTGTTCTGCTTCATTGTTCTATTTGTTTCTGTGCTAGTGTCACTCTGTTGTTTTGTTTTGTTTTTAAATAATGATAACTATGTAATATGTGTTGAGTCTGGGTCCATAAGAAGCAAATGTCAAAATGAGGGGCCAGGAGAGCCATCATACCATAATGCCAATCTCACCTCAAGTGCAGAAGAGAGGTGAAGAAAAAAGCTCTTAAGCTGCCATGCAGGTTTTTTTTTAATTTTATTATTTATTTGACAGAGAGAGAAAGATCAGATCACAAGTAGGCAGAGAGGCAGGCAGAGAGAGAGGAGGAAGCAGGCTCCCCGCCGAGCAGGGAGCCCAATGTGGGCCTCGATTCCAGGACCCTGAGATCATGACCTGAGCCGAAGGCAGAGGCTTTAACCCACTCAGCCACCCAGACGCCCTGCCATGCAGTTCTAAGAAGAGTTTGACAAGGCTGTTCAAGAGTCCTGGAACCAAAGTTGGCCATCAGAAGCGTTCTGTGTCTCCCAGTAATGGGCTTTCTCTAGTATCCCTTATGTCTTACTCAGTTCAGGTTGTTACGACAAATTTAACACAGACTGGGTGGCTTAAACAGCAAATATTTATTTCTCACAGTTCTGGAGGCTGGAAAGTCCAAGATCATGATACTAGCATATCAGGTGTCTGGTAAGAGCCTGGCTTGCCAATGGGCATCTTCTCTTGTATCCTCACATGGCAGAAACTAGAAAAGGAAGCAAGGTCTCCAGGGTCTCTTGTTTTAAGGACACTAATCTCATTCATGAGGGCTCCAGCTTCACGGCCTAACCACCTCTGAAAAGTCCCTCTTCCAAATACCTTCACATCGGGAATTAGGTTTTGACCTATGAGTTTAGGGGGACACATTCAACCCATAGCATCTGCCATGCTCAATACTTGATATGGAGCAGGTGTGTCCTTGAGCACAAACACAGCAATGGATTTCAGAGTAAAGCAGCTGGGGGTTGGGTCAATTGATCAGACTTCTGAGAGGTGCATCCTTTCACAGCAAACTACAATCTACATGTGGATTCAAGAGTGAATCTTCTTTTCAAGACTGATTTAGCAATTCTCAAATCTTTATTTTTTCAAACTAATTTTAGAATAGTTTGCCAAATTCTTAAAATAACCTAGTGGAATTTATATTGGAATTGTATTGAACTTTTGGAATAATTTGGGGAGAACATACATCTTTAAACTGTTAAGCTTTCCCATTCACAAACATATCATACCATTTCTTTATTCAGGTGTTCTTTTAAGTAGTTTAGTAGGTTTTAAAATTTTTTCCGTAAAAGCCTATGTATTCATTGTGGTTAAATTTTATATAACTTAGAAGACTGATTGCTACTGCAAAGACTCTTCATCATTTATCTGGTGTATTACATCTTAAAATATAACTGTTATGCATTTTTATGTATTACAAATAAGAAACAATCCATTTTTTCTGGCTTAAACTCTGTCCTTATGATTTCTATCTCTACCATTTAAGTGGACAAGTCTCTTTTTACAAAAGAGTTCCACCATTTCTTTTCTTTTAATTTTATTAGTTTATTAATTTATTAGTTTATTAGTTAATTAATTTATACATAAAAGTACTTTGAAATATATATACTCACTAAACAACAAAAGCTTTCAACTCAGTCTCAGTGCAAAAATTGACATTTTCTAGTTCCCTCTACTGTTAATTTGACATAGTACATCTGTTTCTATCATTGACTTTTGTTGGTTTTGTAGGTTC
This sequence comes from Ailurus styani, assembly GCA_002007465.1. Classification (NCBI taxonomy): domain Eukaryota; kingdom Metazoa; phylum Chordata; class Mammalia; order Carnivora; family Ailuridae; genus Ailurus; species Ailurus styani. The sequence goes on along the minus strand of LNAC01000037.1, from coordinate 1,528,117 downwards.
TGGAAATATTGGATTTTCGTTTTCCCCTTAAAATTTCCCCATGATTTTTAGGCCATCTATCGGCCACTTTCCTTTAGCTCAATAAAGACTTAAGAACAGTGTCTGCCTAATCCCCTATCACCATATAAATAGGCAATAAAGAATTTACAGCAAGGTCAAACCTTATGGGAAAAATATTTAAAAGATCATTAAAGTAATTATTCCCTGGAAGCCAAGGTAATTGTTTTGAAATCAGATTTTTAGAATCGTATAGCTGTCAAATGAGCATGAAGTCCAGAGAGTTAAGCACAACAAGTACATCTTTGGCACTACATTTAGCAGTCTTCCAAAAAGATGGTTTAGATTTCATTGTGAAATCATACAAATGAAATGACATGCATCATGGCATTGAATTTACAATAGGGCTGAAGATAAAGGTATAAAGTTCTCCGGTTCACCTGACCTGCTCTGAGTTGTTGATCAAGTCAACTTTCTTGATGACTAGATTTTCTGGTTATGCTATACTTGTCACCCACTTAAAGATGCCTTAGGCAGGGAAAAAGGAACTCAGCCCGATGCATTAGAGCTGTTCAGTAAATGTAAAATTCACTCCCAGGCTGTATGTATACAAACCTTTCAGATAGATCATTTGGGTCCTTGTCGGCCAGGCCTTTGGTGACAGCATGGATGTCCCCACATAGCATTCACCATTGTAACTAGGCTCCCATGCCACAAACGAGAGAAGTCAGGCATCAAAGAACCACTAAGCAGCAACATCTTCAAGCATTTACTATTTCTGTCCCAGGGTAAAGACTTAATGGATAAAGAATGTTGAATAAAGCACTTAGGAAATGCAGGAGAGCACGTAAGTGCCAAATTATCAGAAAGATTACTTATTGGCCAAATGTAAACATTAATACACAACCCCAGGATATGATAATTTATGTATTTATTTCTAACGAAAACATTACTGAAGACCTAGTGTTGACTAACTACATTACATTGGAGGGTGTATTTGTTTTCTATTGCTCTCATAACAAATTACCACAAATTCAGTGGCTTAAAACAACACAGACTTACTATGTTACAGTTCAATCAGTGGATCAAAAGTTTGAGTGGACTTGACTGATTTCTCTGCTTTGAGTCTTACAAGGTCAAAATCAAAGAATCCTCTAGCCTGGCTCTTGCCTTGAGGCTCTTGTGAATACCTCTCCAGACTCACTAGGGCTGTTGGCAGAATTTAGTAGCATGCAGCTGTAGAATTGAAGTTCCTTTTTTTTTTTTTTTTTTTGCTGACTGTTAGGGGTCATTCTCAGCTTCTAGAGGCTGTCCATATTCCCCGGTTCCCGTCCTCCTTCATTTTCAAACCAGCAGTCTCAGGAGTTCTTTTCACCCTTCAAACCTCTTTGACCTTCTCTTCTGCCTTATCTGCCCTATCTCCAGCTGGGAAAGCTTCTCTGCTTTTGAGGACTCATATGATTAGATTGGGCCCACCTGGAAAATGAGGACACAGTCTCTCCTTAATTACCTCTGGAAATCCTTTTTGCTATTTCACTTAACAGTCGCAGGTTCCAGGCATTAGGGTATGGCATCTTTGGAGGTCACTCTGCTAACTACAGAAGGTAATTTATAAGGGATAAGTCAATTCACTGGATCAGGTTTGTGTGTACCCACATTTTTGGCATATCTGGATAGGGGCATTCTTTTGGGGGAGAAATTCATTATATGATATTTCCAATGGATGGCTCACCTACAAATCACCCTCCGGTTGAGAACAGAGTTCAGTAGCCCTTGAAATATCTTTCTTTCCCATGGACCTGTCAGAGATCAGGGTTCCTCAATTATGCATAAAACCAAACAGAAAATGTGCTAATTGTAATGGGCTTTTATAATTTTTAATCTCTGAAATGCTTCAGGAGTATTAGTCAAAATTCATTATACAGGTCTCTGTCTTTGGTGCCCACGCTGATGTAAAATTATCTCCTTGAAATGAATTTTTATTTTTTTTTTTTTTTTTTTTTTTTTTTTTTTTTATTTTTAAAAGATTTTATTTATTTATTTCACAGAGGGAGAGAGATCACAAGGAGGCAGAGAGGCAGGCAGAGAGAGGGGGGGAAGCAGGCTCCCTGCCGAGCAGAGAGCCCGATGCGGGCCTCGATCCCAGGACCCTGAGATCATGACCTGAGCCGAAAGCAGAGGCTTTAACCCACTGAGCCACCCAGGCGCCCTGAAATGAATTTTTAAAGTAGAATAGAAGTAGGCAGCTATTCAGGCAGAATTTTTAGCTCACCGTATGACATTGGTGTAAACAGTCCTTTTTGGATTAGATTTTTTGTGCCTAGTGCCTCTTGGACTCAGAGTTACCGAAAAACTAATGAAAATTTCTATTATTTAAAGTAGCTGGGGACACTTGGGAGGCTTGGCTGGTTAAGCATCTGATTCCTGGCTTCAGTTTAGGTCATGATGTCAGGGTTGTGAGAGGGAGCCCTGAATGGGGCTCCATGATCAGTGGAGCATCTGCTTCAGTCTCTTTCTCTCCCTCTGCCCTTCCCCCTGCTCACGCGCGTTCTCTTTGTTTCTCTCCCTCGCACTCTTAAAAATAAATAAATAAATCTTTAAAAAAATAAAGAGGTTAGACAATAGAAATGAAGAATTCACTAGAAGGAAAGTTCCTCAAGGATAAAGGTAAAGGAATTTATTCACTGATCTATTCTAAGCTTCTAGAGAGTCCCTGGCACAGAGTGAGCATTCAGGCAATATTTGTTAAACAAATGAATGATGAAAGAAGGAAAGGAATGCTATTATCACATGCAAATTAATCTAATCTGGACAATCTGCTGTGACTTTGTTTTTCTGTTTGTATAAAAGTTGATGATCTGATGTCAAAATAAATACATATAAGGTGATATCTTTAGTGGAAGCCTCTATATAGTTTTTAATTGTATTATTTATTTATTTATTTGAAACATTTACTTATTTTACAGAGAGAGCACATACACAGGGGACAGGGGCAGAGAGAGTCTTAAGCAGACTGAGCATGGAGCTGGACATGGGCTCAATCTCACAACCTGAGATCACAACCTGAGCCAAAACCAAGAGTCAGAGGCTTAACTGGCTCCATCACCCAGGCAACCCTGTATAGTTTTTTTTAAATCATAGTTTATTATAGGTCTATTATTATAATATGATGAGCCATTTATAAACTGAATTATCTCAGTGCCTAAATGAAAGAGTGTTTGAGCACCCCTGAATTCTGAATTATATGTACTAGCAAAATGAAAGGGAAGGACTCAAAATTGACACTTACATAATGACAACACTTCACTGGGCGCATTATTTGAAATCTCCATGTTTATAAGACTATTGTTCACATTTGTTACATGTTTCAAAATTTCTGTTTTAAAAATGCATGGAAAAAGAGAATAGAAAGTGATATGCTGCAGTAGTAAAGTGCAAGACCAAGGATGATTATTTTTGTCTATAATTATAAATGAATACTAGAAGCATAGGAACACACTTTACTTTTATAGCCAGAACACCATTTTGTCCACAAAGGAAAAGAGATCTACTCTTGGCACCTCTCCTGACCCCAGTGACACTGTTTCCTAATGGTCATTAAAGTGGTACAAGAGGCAAAAAGGACGATTTCACAGATAACACAGAACTAAGATGCAAACTATTAAAAAAATTAATCGAGATTGGATAAACCAATCAACATTTTTTAATAGCTTAGTCTTTCATCATAATTTTTATGTTAATGCTTATATATTCACAATAGTTGTAAATTATACGAAAATAAGTATAAAACAGAAGGAATTAGTTAATGCTTTTAAGGACTTATATGTCTTCAGTTCGTTGAGTTTGACAGACTGCTGCAAAACAGGTCAGAAAATATCCATAAGGCAGGTGACTAGGAAAGTTTCCATTCACCGGGCTTTCTTCCCTCGCATCTGGTAAAGTGGAAAAGATTACCATACATTCTTCTGGCGGAATGTGTACTTCCCTCTGGGGTATTCCACCATGGAAGTGTGAATAAATAGAAAATGATTATCAGAAAATCAAAGATTTCAAAGTTTACAGAATCTTACACTTCTCATCAACCCAGATTAAAGTTCGCATCCTTCAAGAGAAAAGACAGTTTGAAAATTTGGACTGACAATCAGTTACATCCTATAAGTGAGAATATGTGACTGGTTTCTATTCAGACTACATTAGCTGGACCTGAAGGGCAAAGGGAGAGAGCATCACCTCCTCCCAGGAGCTCCTCAGCACCATATAGCTATTGTATCAACAGGGAAAAGTGTCTTTCTCTGAAACAGAAGTCTTTAGTGGCTCTCAATCACAGCCACTAAAGAAAGAATGCAATCCACACTTCCTTGCTTGGAACCTTTAAAATAATGAAGTGAGAAGGTTCTAGGTGATAGGTCATTCTGTTTTTGAGCTTTTCTGAAAACTAAGAAAGCCATACAGGAAAAAAAAGCAAAAAACAAAAAACCTTACAAACTATCCAAAAATATGACCTGTGTACATTTAATTTACTCATATGCTTTTTCTTATAATTTTCTGAGAATTTAAAAGGATGTTTATATCTCAGCTTCTATTTACACACATATATGTACACACACACACACACACACACACACACACACATGTATATGTCTTCAACCAGAAAGAAATATTCTGGAAAAAATGTGAATATAATTTGATATGGGATGGGATGCATTTAACAGCTGGAAGGATTTCACACTTAAAGCCCAATTTACGAAACTCTGGGGTTGGCACTGTTTCAACTCTAGTCGTGGATTCATAATTTCCCAAAGATTTTTTTTTCTGGATTTAGAAATTATTTGTGTATGGAACATACATCATTTCAAAAATGAAGTTATCATAGCTGAACCTGGCTAGGCATAAATGAATAACTTCAGAAGAAATTACTGAAAGCATTATTCACTCCCACTGAAATCAGACAAGCCAGTTTCATTTCTTAGCTATCAAAATTCTTTCTTTGCAAGCAAGCAATCTATACTTTCACACTGCCTATCCTTAATTAGCAGAAGAAACTTGCTTCTTTGTAATTAAAATAAAATATGAACTTCCCATTTGGTAAGTAGTGACAATAAAGAATAGAAAATTTTGTTCCAATTGTGTGTGTGTGTGTGTGTGTGTGGTGTGTGGCAGTGGTGGTGGGGATGTGGGGGATGGTTAGAATAATAGTGAGATTAAGATGAAGAGACACTGAGGGACTGAAGTGGGTTTGTTTTAACTTGTAAGAATAAGGAAGGAAAAGAATGGTTGCCCAAGAGACTAATGAAGGGAAATGAACAAACTTCATGCTGCTGTGGCTAGCTACTATTGGATGATATAATTTGTCCCAGGTTCTGACTCCCCAGACACTGGAACATGATGGATGGTGGGAGAAAGTGAGCATTCACTCTATTCTTTCCCTTACAGGTTCTCCAGGCCAGAGGTTCCTTTTGAGCATCCAAATTTCTCTAGATTCAAGAAAATGGACCAAAGCTTGGGCTCCATTTTCAAATTGTAATTTGATGCAGCTTCAAAGAAAATTTTATAAAATTGCCAGTAATACAACCATCATCATTAGGCATCAAGTTGTGTCAGCCTTGCTTGTATTTGTTGAAAGTTCTTGCTTTGAATCTATGAACCATTCCTTTAAACACTACTTGGGATTCCATTTTGAGCCTCACATTATTACATAAGTCTGGCTCAGTGACATTTGTTTTAGCAAGTATATTCAAATGCTTTGTTGATGGGAATTTTGAAGATTTTTGTTTTCTGAGAAGTACCCTTATGTAATGAAAATGGGAGAAATCTGGGAGTCATACAAAATGTTTATATCCTGGTGCTGCGATTTATAAGCTGTGTTACTAAGCAAATCACCACACCTCTCTGAGATTCAACTTACTGATTTACTATGTGTTGTACTAGATTATGGTTAAGATATAGTAATATATATGCGCATATATATGTGTGTGTGTGTGTGTGTGTGTGTGTGTGTGTGTATGAGATAGCACCTGGAATAATACCTAAAAGATAGGGAGGGTTCTATAAATTAGTGTTTCTCTTCCTGTGTCATATCAAATGCTGCATCAAGCTTTAAAGTTTTGTAAGAAGTGCCTCTGGAATTAGAAAAGTAAGTTTAGAATTTAACTTTGGTGTTGAAAACTTTTGTGTGTGTATTAGTATATCTCTCAGTCTAAAAGAAATAAGGCAATGAAACTAAAGCAAACCCATCAATGTGAATTTTATGTATAGTATTGATTTACTATACATTGTATTGATTTACAAAATTGATAGTATTTGATAGTATTCATTTACAAAATTAGTCGTCTAAAAGACAAATTTCTCAAAGAAATGCAAATGGACCCCCTGAAGGCCTGTTTAACAACAGGTTTTTTATGCCTAAAGTCTGGTTCCATTAACAAATTATGTTGAATACCATGAAGGACATAATTATTTTAAATCCTGAAAACCAGCCCTTTGTAAGGCAAAGGTGAAGATCTAGACTATTTCAAAAATATTTTCTATCGCTCTGCCACCCACTTTAAACAGATCTTTGATCACAGGTCTACTTCAATAAATGGATATATGTTTTCCCCTAGTGATGTTCTACTTAATTCCTGGCCTGCCACAGGAGCTGTGCCACAAAAACAGGTCATATAGCTTCTGTTTGGCTCAGAACACACAAGATTACAAAATCTTCTTATCCCTGTTTTGTTTTAACACCTGTGAAAAAAAATACAAGACTGTCATATGGCACACAAAAGGCTCAGGTATCTCCCTGTTTGGAAGTTGGCAGTCCTGAACAGCAAGAGGAAATAAGGTTGTAATATCAATAAACACCTGCTGGTTCTATTCTACTGATTGGCTCCATCCCAGTGAAATAGTTAATCAACTAAATCTAACAAAACAATTGTCTAAACCCGAAGGCAGTCTATGTTACCACATGTCTCTGAGTCCACTCTGTGAGAAAATATGAGAAACCCATGTACTGTACTGTTCTGCAAAGTAGGAGAGCAGAGTGTATCCCTCAGCAAGAAGTTAAAAATAGCAACAGTAATCATAGCATGATTTTCCAGTGCCAGGCACCGTTGTGGGGTGGATACAAAGGACACTACAGTGAATGAGAAAAGAAAGGTCTCTGTTTCCCTGGAGGTAACGTTTGAGGGGGACAGACAAGAGATAAATGATAAACCTAAGCCTAGTGAGTCCCCTTCCTGTTACTCTCAGATCACTCTGCCCATTTCCCTCAGGCATTTACTAGAGAGATGGTGACTCGTGGGTGGGGAGGGGACAGAAGGGGCACAGCCAGGACTGCCATAGGGAGACAGAAGACTCCTGACTGAAAAAGAGACCTTTGAACAAAGATCTGAGTGAAGAGAAGGCACCAGGACTGGGTGGATCTGGAGAGGATGGCCTTCTCCCAGATAAACACAGCTGCTCAGAGCTGTGACTCAAGGAGACCAGGGAAGTGACTGTCAAACTGCCTCTGACGAATCACAGATAATGCTCTTTCCGTGACAAAAGGCAGCATCGCTTAATGGAGTAAAGGAAATTTGAATAACGGTATGACATTCATAGTATATTCTTCTCACTTAGCAGGGTTAGCATTTTTACTAAGTCTTGAATATGTACCTAAGAACCCACTCCTTAGGGAGGCTTCGAAGAACCATAGCAATGCTGCTTTAAAAACGTACTTTGTCAGAACGGGTTTTCCACTTTATGTTCCCAGGACTTATTGCACGTCAGGTTGCATTTCTTGAAATGTTCAAGCGCTCGGTATTTAGAGTAGCATGTAATATACAAATCCCATTTCCACACAGAGATCAAATCTTTGAGAGATCAAGTATCCAGTTGTGGGGGAGAAAAAAGACAGGAAAGCACAAGTTTAGGAAAATATTACTGACAAATGTATTTTACAAATTCCATTTCAAATTAGATAAGATAAGAAGATAAAATAGCAGCCATTCATGTTATTAGATGGGTGAAGAGAGGTTCTGTAGCCAATTTATGTGTTTCCCAGACCATGTCTTGCACAAAGGACTTCAACAAATATTTCTTTAAAAAGAATAAAAATGAGCAATAACCAAACCCTTGGCCAGCAAATGAATTCTAAGGAAAGAGAATAGTAAAACAGTACTAGGGGCACCTGGGTGGCTCAGTGGGTTAAGTGTCTGCCTTCGGCTCAGGTCACGATCCCAGGAGCCCCACATTAGGCTCCCTGTTCAGTGGGGAGTCTGCTTCTCCCTCTCCCTCTGACCCTCCCCCCTCGTGCTCGCTTTCTCCCTCTCTCTCAAATAGGTAAATAAAATCTCTTTAAAAAAATAGTTTTATTAGGCAGACAAAAATGTACACCAAGACATGCATTAATATCAAGTAAAGGAACCACAGAACAATTAAATGGTGTCATTGCTTTCCCTTAGGAGAAAAGATAGCAAACACTAAATGAAAAAGCCAGATCAAAATATTTTGTGCATCAAATAGCTGGGATATAGGGATACACGTTCATTATTTTTATTATACAGAATATTAATATTCACACACCCCAAAGAACCTTTCCTTTTTGTCTATACTAAAATAGTAGAGATAAAAATAAGTTTTAAAAATATCACTACTTGCCTACCTAAGGCTTTTAGCCATGAGTAGCCGAGGAGTTAGAAGCTATGGAAATAGGAGAGCTGGAGACCCAAACTACAAACCTGGTTTCTTTTATGTTTCCCAGTTGGACTATTAGAACTGAATTAAAGAACTTCGGTGAATTATTCTGTTGGCATAAGCAAGTCTGGCCAGAGGCTCAGAAACAGAAACACATGGTAGTGGGCACAGGGGAACCTCAGACAGCGGACTGTGGCTTCACTCACACGCACCTACCCCCTCACACAGAAACACACAGACGACTCCCTCACGGGTGAATCAAGAGAGCAACCCCTTCAAACTTTTAAAATTAGAAAAGGCACGTGTGACCACTCCGACTCAGAAATATTTCAAGAACATTATAAGAATAATTTGTCTATTTCGAAGATTATTTATGACACCATTATTTACCAATGTGTAAATATAACTGGAAGTGAAAGACAATCCTAGTCTATCGTGGCAACAGCGCCTGACTCTTCTCTATATTAAACCAGACTCAGACCTGAACTGGTTATCATAGTGATTATTTTAATTAATTAGTGATAATGATAGCACTACACAATTTTAGCATACAGGAAAATGGTGTTAAAGGAGAGTCATCATCTACTCCAATAACGACCTGAAACATCAGATTTAGAGAATAAAATCAGTGTCAAGGGACTATCAGTTCCATTGTTAATGAAACGTGCAGGTATGCATATGTTAGAAAAGTACTAAAAGTCAAAGAAGAAAATAAAAAGGGAGAGTGGATAATAAAGCGATAATAAGATGTTACAAAGAGGAGTGCTTGGATGGTTCAGTAGGTTAAACATCTGCCTTCAGCTCAGGTTATGATCCCAGGGTCCTGCTTCAGTCCTCCGGCTCGGCAGGGAGCCTGCTTCTCCCTCTCCCTGCCACTCCCCCTGTTTGTGTGCTTGCTCTCTCTCTCTCTGTCAAAATAAATAAATAAAATCTTAAAAAAAAAGATGTGATAAATATATGATCAAACAAGTGAAATGTTAACACTAAAATCTAGGTGGTGAGTACGTAAGTGTTCACTACAAAATAATGTCGACTTTGTTATATGTTTGAAAATTTTCTTAATAATAGGAGAAAGTATAATTTAGGAAAACACTAAAAAACTATAACCAAGAAAAATGAGTTAAGAACACAAAGACAGAAGAGCGGAGGTGGTACTGTGCGGGAATCATGGCCCAAGAGGGAGGAAGTGTAGTGCAGCATCTAAGAGATAGTTTTTGAAGTTAAACATTTGCATCAAGAATCCAATCTCATGGGCGCCTGGGTTGCTCAGTGGGTTAAAGCCTCTGCCTTCCACTCAGGTCATGATTTCAGGGTCCTGGGATCCAGCCCCACATCAGGCTCCCTGCTGAGCAGGGAGCCTGCTCCCTCCTGTCTCTCTCTCTGCCTGCCTCTCTGCCTACTTGTGATCTCTCTCTCTCTCTCTCTGTGTCAAATAAATAAATAAAATCTTTTTAAAAAAAGCTATTATTTTCCAGCTTAACTGATGAGATTTCTCTATAAGCCTCTATTTGGACATTAACAAAATGGAGATTATCTTGCCCACTTTATAAAAATACAAACAGAGAAAATTCTTAGGAGATTATCAGACATCATTAGCAGTGCCATTACTAACAATTAGGAAAACAAGCAAAATACTGCCAGAAGGGGTAGAAATAAATTAGCTGCATAAATACTGGTCCATGGAATGAAACATATGGTGTTAACAGTATGGCACATTAGTTAAGGTGTTTGGGGGCACAAAAAAAAATACCCAAATAAAGGTCAAATAACATAACAAAAAGTCAAGAAGTAGATGATTTTGTGGTTGGTTAATTCGACAGCTTAATAAGATCCAAGGACTGGAGGGAAATTTGTTTTCTCTCATGATATGTTGGCTACAGTAGCCTCAGGCATAACTTCTTCTCAGTATAAAATCTAAAAGCAAGAATAAAAAGGAATTTATTCCTTGCACGTCTCTCGTGTTATCAGGGAGAAAGCGTTTTCCCAGAAACCGTATGCTATTTTTACCCCTGTGTCTCATTAGTCAGAAATAGATCACATGTTCATCCATAAATATTCACCAACAAGGAGAACGGATTGCGAGGATTGGCTTTGAACAGTCATTATTTATCCTTTGGACCAGGACAAGGGACCCATATTCCTGAGTGCAGTATTACCTAATATCTGAAAAAAAAAATAAAGGTTACGTTGATAAGAAAGATGAATAAAATAGCTGTTGAGTTGGCACCCCACAGTTGCATGCTACATATGGAAAAATAATGATCATGTTAATAAAAACACACAAATTACATACTGATCACAATAATTATGTGACATAAAGTAACGGGAACCTTTGTGATATGAGAAAGTTTTTTAACTACTGGGACTATTTCTATAGAAAGGTTCTACCAAAATATTCCACACTGAAGTTGATTACATGGTTAATCTATATTGCATGCACTTTTAATTAAAAAGCATGAATGCTTTTCAGAAAACAAAAGAGACCCACTTCTTTTTTTCATCTCTTTTTAGAGAGGCAGGAATGAGGAGCAGGAAAGGGAAAGAGAGAAAAACTCAAGCCAGTGTGGAGCCTGTCACAGGGCTCGATCTCACAACCCTGAAATCATGAGCTGAGCTGAAATCAAGAGCCGGATGCTTAACTGACTGAGCCATGCAGTCCCCCCAAAAAGAGATCCTCTTCTATGCAATAAGAGTTCCTCTATCAGAATGTCTCTGATATGAAAGTGCTTTTGTTTTATATTTGTTTCTTTATGGTAAATGTTAACATAAATTAATAGATTGGTCCCTATTACAGAACAAAAACTTACAAGTACCTGTTATGGAAGTGTTTGCACTTATTAGTTATGAATAGTTACGCCAAGAAATTGGGCATAAATTGCACAGTTTATTTCAAGTTTATTCCATAAAGATGTTCCAAATATAGAATGTGATAGTTTAGGCTGAGTTTAGTGGATGCAAAAATACAGCTTACTAATATTTAAGGAGGCCATTTAGGGCCTTGTTTCAATTGTGTTAACTGAGAGGAAATTGGAGGAAGATAGTCAAAAGGTATAAACTTCCAGTTATGATAAGTAAGTACAAGGGATATGAGAATACCACATAACAACTATAGTTAATACTGATGTATGATAAACAGGAAGATTGTTAAAAGAGTAAATCCTAAGAGTTCTCATCTCAAGAAGACTTTTTTTTTTTGTATCTGTATGAGATGCTGGGTGTTAACTAAACCTACTACGGTAATCACTTCACAGAATACATAAATAAAGCCATCCTGCTGTACACTTCAAACATACACATACCCAGTGATGTGTGTTAATCATTCCCCAATAAATTAGAAAAAAGTTATTAACTAGGACTAAAATTTAGGTAGATTGCTCTGTCATTAGATGCTAGGAAGGTGGAATGAGCAGGGCAATGTACATACGAAGCTTTTGGATAAACAAAGTTTTACACGAATAGGGAACCAGGCAGCCCTTTGGCAAACATGCCCCCGGTCCCCAGCTGATAGTGTTTTGTGAGCCTTGTATTCAGGCCAAAAATTTTTGGAAGTCCTTAGGGAGCTACAGTACCAACGTTTCAGCTAATTTAGCATCATTTAAATGGGGTCTTGCTATATATCTTTGGGTCTGGATTTCTTTATTTCCAATTATTTAATGGATTTATTGAAAAACAGTTTTATTTCAAAACCCTTATAAAAAAAAGGCCCATGTAATTTTCTTCTCTTATATATTGAAAATACATGTTACTGCCTTGAATTAAATTCACTTCAAATCAACAAATATTTACTGAGTTCTTACCTTTTGCAAACCCTGTGTTAAGTGATCCAGAAAAACAATGAACTTTAAAACATAACCCTGGGCTGCTAGGATTTCCAGTAACCAAGAACTGAGTTTTGGGTATCCTCAAAAAATCTTTCTCTGACATGTTCTGTCTGTTGAAGACTCGTTTGGGGTAATATGCCTCTGGATTAAACAAAATAAAGAAGTCAGACTAAAGGAAGGGCATTGCAGAGAGGCTTCTGCTGTCCTTATACATATTTATATTACTTAAAAACCTTATATCACAATGAACGTGGGTTTCTTTGTAATAAAGAAATAAGCATTATTGAACATTGTTTGTAACACTAATGGTAATTAATGTGCATTCATAAACTTCTCGGAAGTTAACAATGTGTAAGTTGTGGGTAGCCTTCAAGATGGCTCCACCAATCCCCACGTCCTCATGGTTCCCTTCCCCTTGTGTATTGTCCTCCTACATTGTACCAGGGTTGGTCTATATGGCTGCTAGAATATGGCAGAAGGGAAGTTTGTCACTTCTGAGATTAGGATGTGAAAGGCTGAGCTTTCCTTGTCAGGATTGTCTATCATCATTTGTCGATTTCCATCTCTCCTTCTCTTTTGTTACTTGCTGTGGGGGAAGCCAGCTGTCCTATCATAAGGTAGGGAAGCAAAGGTGCATGTGAGGGAGAGCTAAGGCCTACCAGCTACCTCAGAGCTTGAAAGCAGATCCTGCAGCCCCAGCTGAATGTGCAGACGATTATGGGCCTGGCCAGCATCTGCTCTGGAATCTTATGGAGGACCTCAAGAAAAGCTCAGAAACTGTGAGAGATAATAAATGTTTGTTGTTTTAAGCAGCTCAGATTTGAGTAATTTGTCATGTAGTAATAGATATCTAATGCAACCTACAATATCATCACCTGACTGCTAACCCTTAGCAGAGTCCAGTTCAGTTACTGGAGAGTTCATTCAACAAATGGTTATTGAGCACCTATTATTTCCTAATTAATTTGCTTAGATTTTCTACCTTAAAATGTTGTTCTAAGAAGCCCATTATTAAAAGAAAGAAAGAAAAGAAAAACAGAAACCCATTATTCTTCAAAGCCTAAGATTTTTAGTGTATATATTTCACCTCAGCTATTAACATGAGCTTCAAAAGTTATTAAAATAAATTATTTTATATCTGAAACTTGTAATTTGCTGTCTTTCGAATAACTTTCTGATTACTGGAGATGTACTTTTGAGATACTTATTTTAACTTATTTTTATTTGTTATGTAAAAACAGTTTTATTTGTTATATTCGTTCTAGCTAATATAACAAACTCTCAAATCTCAGTGGCTTAAATCCATCAAACTCTTTCTCACTTGTTTAAGTCCAAAGTAGATACGCTGGTAAGAGGGGAAGCTTTCTGTGTGGTTCTTCATGTGCTCTGGATTTTTCCTTTTCATGAGTCCTTGGCTGGCCATTTATATCTTGCCAATAGACCAAAGAAGAAAGACTATGAAGGACCAACTAGAATGTTTTTATGTACCAGACCTGGAAGTGGGAGACCTCACTCCAACCATATTCCATTGGTTGGATCTTTCATCTCTTCCCAATCCTATGAATCTTTATCAAACCTACAGCTCAGAAAATGGACTCTTTTCTGATCTTTAAGGCCATACTGGTCAGACTTGAAAAACATATTCTTATTCAATTGCCTATTTTAAAAATCAAAAGATTGCTATCAAATTTTTGTCCCTTGTTTTCCTGCTACAACAGGTTGAATCTCTTCTTGTTTTGTTGTTGCTACTATTTGTTTATTTTTAAATTGAGATAGATCTCCAAAAGTTGAGCAGAACTGGTGGGAATACCAAAGTTTTATACAATTTTTCAAAAATAGGTAAGACCAATACAGTAATAATAATAATGATATATTTCCTTTGAAATATAATTTTTGGCAAGTTTCTTCTGATTTGTATTTAAAGTACAAATGAACTCTGAATATGTAGTCTGAATAATATATAAAAAATGAATAATTTTTCCTCTGGGTAGCCATTTACATATAAAATCAATCACTTTGTATATAAATCAAGTTTATGTGAATATCTATTTTATAAACATGTGATTTACACTGGTATTTTAAATCATAATTGTATTGTTAGTTTTTTCTCATATATGTGTATTCATATACATACAACTACTACATGCATTTTCATATTGCACACACACTCACACTGATTCATAGACCATATGTTTCATGTGGTTCCAACATTATTCTGCTGCTCAGTGAAGGGCCACTAGAGCAAAGACCATAGGTTATAAAATTTTCATAATATCTTGGCATGACTATTACTGCTGCCCAAGGGTATATTAAATTAGTCATTCTACTGTAGAAAACCTAAACTTTTTCCCCTTGAAATAAAATATATTTTTTGATGTAAAAGAAGCAGGAAAAAATCAAATCTTCTATTTTGGGGCCAACATTATAATTTCACAGTTTTATTTCAAATACACCACAGCAGAAAGAAAAACTGATAAATCATAAAGTAGAAAATTACACAAACTATGAATCTTATTTTTTTTCCTAATAAAGAAATAATTCAAGTGATTTAGAATGATTCTGGTTTACCTGAGAAAGAAAGCAAAACAGCACCCAAATCTGGATAAGCGTTTAGCGAGAAGATGAAAGATGACCTAATTCAGAATTGTAAAATGCCACCCAATGGAATATTTATATCACTACAATGAACAAACATATGGCATTGAAATTTTTGCATTGAAATACAACATTTCAAATCACCCTGAAAAATAACCAGATGAGTTATTTCTTTCACTGTGAGGACTAGGCTTCATTAAATCCTGAGCAAACTCTTACTTTGGGAATAATTTATTCTTTTTTTTTTTTGTCTCAGAGATTCAGTAATGAGTATAATAATCTCCATAATCCATAATCCTATAGTCTGAGAACCAGATAGAAAAACAGGCAAGAACCTGAAATGCAGACCTTTCTAGTTTTATGTATTTGCTTAAAGGTACTCCAAGAAGCAAGTTCATGCTTCTTTCAACCACATGAAATGAAGTATAATAACAGTCTGTAAACCCTCCCACCTCCAACACCTACAAATTCAAGATAAAGTAAAACTTTTATTTTAAATACATAGCAGAAATGCACAAAAAGAAATGGTTTCCCTAAATGTTAGGAATAAAATGAGAACTGACACCGAGTGGTTAACTCCTAAGCTGTTGTAGCAAGGATTTATAATACGACATTACAAAACATCCAGAGATATAATCCCCCATGACCAAGATTCAGGATCCATAACAAACAGAAGAATTAGACCCCAATAACATGAATAATAGAAACAATCTGACACAGCATACAAAATAAGTATTTTTAAAAATGATTAAAAGTATAAAAGGGAGAGTTGAGATTATACAGAAACCAAAAGGCATCATGAAAGAAATCTTGGCAGACTTGAAAAAGGATCAAATAACAGACACTGATAAAATAAAATTTGATAAACTGGAAGATAGATATGTTCCTTTTAAAAAAGAAAGAAATAATATATTGACCCAAAGATAGTAGAGATAAGGATTAAGAGTTGGAAAATGTGAATGAGATGAAGAAATACGGAACACAGAATGAGAAGATACACATGTCTGTAAGTCTTAGAAGAAGAGGAAAAAGGAAATAAAGAGAAAGGCAATATTTAAATATTTAATTCCTGACCATTTTCCTAAACTGATGAAAATTCGAGTCCTCACATTGAAGAAATCTGAGTTCCAAGCATGATAAATAAAAATAACTTTATACCTAAGCAAATAATACCAAAATTACAGAATATCACAGATAAAGAAAGTATCTTTTTTTAAAGGATGTATTTATTTTATTTTATTTTATTTTATTTTATTTTATTTTAGAGGGAGAGAAAGAGTAGGGTGAGCAGCAGAGGGAAAGGTAGAATCTTAAGCAGGCTCTATACCCAGTGCGGGGCGATGAGGGACTTGATTTCACAACTCTGAGATCATGACCTAAGACAAAATCAAGAGGTGGACACTTAAGCAACTGGGCCACCCAGGGACCCCTCACTGTACGTTTTAAAATTATTAATATGGGAGTGTAAAAATAAGGTGGAACTAAAATATTGGATAGCTATTATATATAGGAGACACACTGGAGTTAATTCTCCAAAGATCCCTCCCTCGCTAGGAGAAAAGCTAAAATTTCTGAAAAACTCAGATTGTATTAAGAGCACCATACATGTTAAATTTTAAGATTGATCTTTGATAAAGTAAAAATAGACTACAAGGCTTCAAAACTATAATGGGAAGACAAAAAGGACTAAAGAAACTTGATTGCTATAATAGAGGCAGGCAAGGAAAGAAAAGAGGAAAGTGGGTGGAATAAAATAAGATTTTCTATGGTTCCTTATTTCCAAGAATTAAATTCAAAATTCTTATCATGGAATAAGAGTATATATATATGAGACTATTTAACATTATTTTTTCAAGATATTATCCAAATGGAAAAGAATCAATCTATATTACTGGATTGTACTTAAAATAATTTAGCTAAGATTAAATTATAAACCTGGAGAATATTCAATAAATAATGTTATTATCACCAAACCATCTAAAAATTAAGATGGATTAGGCTCTCAGAGAATTAGATAATGTTTCGTGACGTGCTTTGTTGACCTCTTCTCTAACAGAATATCTGGCACAATTAAACCAGCACAAAAGGGTTTTCGAATGCCCAGTTTTACTTGAACAGATGTGGTGGCTAAATAAAATAGTTCCTTCTGATGTGGTTTCTACTTCCATCTTCTGCCCAAGTTTGTTAATACGATAAGTCAGCATTTTATATATTTAATAATACAAGAAATTTTTTTAAAAAATAAAAGAAAAATATCTGGTGTTGTATTCTGCAATTGCTCTAGTTCCTTTAAGTACCCACATAGCATGGGTTCCAGTCAAATTGTGATGCTTTTGTTTTGGTCCCTCTCATCTTGACATCCCATACCCAATTCGCTTGTGGGCTCATTAAGTTCCTCCCTTCAGCTGTCCAGAGTATGACTTAACTCTGTCCTGCCAAGCCAATGCTATAAATGACAAAAATTTCCAGAGGCCCTCTTATAATAAAGGTACCTGCCTTGTTTTCTGTTCCATACAAGGCTTTCTCTTTTCAACTTTCCAAAGTAACAGCAATAATATCATCTAAAGTGTGATCCTCTTCTACTTATGTAACATGTGAATTTCAACTGTAGCTTTATCATGGAATCTAAGACTATGTTCAAGGTCCAAGTAGATCTCTAACCAGCTGTGAGACTTATGGGAAACCAATAACCTTATTGAGCCTTAGTTTCTTCACTTGTAACTTGGGAAAATAGTACCTGAGTTACCCGCCCCAAATGATTATTGTGAACAGTAAATGAAATAAAATATGTCAAAGTAATTTAAATTGTGTAAACTTCTATAATTTACTATTTAAAAAGTCTTTTTCAAATGATAGATTTTGCTAGAGCCAATTTTGAATATGGTAACTGCTTGGACTCTGAGTATTTTAAAGTGGGTGTTGCATCTGAAACACATAGGTAGGCAGTTATCTATGCTTTCTTCCAATGTTTTAAAAGTCATCTTGAAATTAACTCTCATTGAGAAATCCAGTTACATCCAGATAATAGATACATCAATGTACGTCCTGACTTCTAATCACCGAGGTTTAAGAAAGCCAAAACATGACAAATAAAAAACGGTCATCTAGAGAAAATGGGAAGTTTCACCACACTCATCTATTCTGTTCAACAGCTAGTGATACAACCAACTCAGTGATATGATAATTGAAAACTTAAAAGCCTTTTTATTAGCTATTCTGCAAGTCCAGCAAGGGAGCCAATTGGAGAAGTAAATATCAAAAATTGGGGTCTAATGTAAGAAATATTTCCTCTTTAAAAAAGGAATGATTCCCACTAATTAACTCTAATACACTGTAAAGTCAATAACAGGGGCACCTGGATGGCTCAGTTGGTTAAGCATTCCACTCTTGATCTCAGCTCAGTTCTTGATCTCAGGGTCATGAGTTCAAGCCCTGCATTAGGCTTTAAAAAATAAAATTAAAATAAAGTCAATAACAGATTCCTTTAATGCAAGTGATATTACTTAATCAAAAATTGTTATCAGTGCAACTCAAAATGTATGTAAACAGAATCAATAAGTCTAGTAACTGGATTAAGAAATAGATTATCAGATCAGTCTCAGAATAAGGCTATACACACACACATTTTTATTCTCTATTATTATTTTTTTCAAATAATAGTAGGTAAAATATCTGTGATCTTTACATGCATTTTTAGAAATATTTTTAGATAGGTACTAGAAGAGAAAGATGTCAACATCACCAACTAGATCTGTCAACATAATCCAGAAGAAGGGGAAGTAGTGTGACATTTTGTTGGTAGTGAACAAGTTAGGAAAAATACTTCTCTGTGCGTGCCCTCCCTTAATATGAAATCATTGTGTATTCTGTGGGCCAATCAATGAAACCTACTCTGCAAACCCTAATTTTAGACACCATGAAAATACAAAAAGAGATAGAGCTTCAAAGTGTTTTAGATGGCAGCTATATTTGTTGTAAGTTAAATGCAATTGTTTTCTGACTACCTCGGGTAGCCCAAAGGCAGGTCTCAGGACAGACAGAGTCTTGCATCCATCTGCCAATATTTTGTAAAAAAAATTAAAAAATAAAAAAAAAATCCAGTCGTCGTATTTCTATAAGTTTTTATAATGCACTTAGCTAGTCCACTGGTGGTCCTTTCCATAAAATACTTTGGAAAATAAATATTTCAAAATGTCAGAGGAAAGGCAAAATGCCCTTTTAACCGATGAAAGTCTCAACTTTGAAATGTATCTTCATTACATGGAAGACAAATCTTTGAAGGTATGCCTGTGTAATAAAACACTGGATCAACATTGTAGGTAAGTACCGACATCCTGGTGACTTATTGGAGGAACACCAGTGTTTAGTGGAATACCAGTGGTCTCAGGCACTAAGAATTTTAAAAGCAGAAAATTAATTGCCATTGATCCTTCAATTGAGATTTATGAACACAATGCAGTGTGAGAGTGGAGTCGGTTTTGTTGGTTTAACCCGTGCCTGTGATTATTTTCACCCAAGCTCCTGCACCGACACTCACACTCTATGTTCCACCTTCCCATTTTGAAAACACAGCACACATTTCTGAGTCAGATTTTTCTAGTTGTTTTCTAAAAAGGTTTATGATCACAGCTGCAGTAGTTATGGGTTGGTTTATAGTCCATTGCCCATAGATGGGCCCATATGTCCAACAGAGTTTGTTTGATACCATACCTTCCACAGACACGGGGCAGTTCTTGAGGTGTGCCTATAAACCTGCCGTTAAATGGACCAGCTGTACTCATAAACTTACATTAGCGGCCTCAATCCACCCGCCTTACAAAAGTCATTGGCAATAAATCTATGTTCAGTCTATATATGCACTTTTAAGTATTTTTTTACACTTCTGAAAAGAAAATATAAAATATATCCAAGTCTTCTGTGATCCTGACTGAAATAAGAGCTGATTTCTTTGGCGTGTATAAACAATGTCTTTTTAAGAAAGGCCTCACTTTCCATTCCTTTGCAAGATGTCCATCCTTCTTGACAGCCTTCATTCCTTAGCTTAAAAGGGAAAACAAAAATGAATGATAAGTTTTGAGGTCTTTTTTTATCACCTGAAATCTTGTGATAAGAAATTTGAGGGCCTGGGCATGATTCATTCTATGGTCACGATTTCATGAGTTCAGTGTGGCAGCTCACTGGGGAACCAAGAGTGAGCAAGTGTCAACACAATGACCCACACCGATTCAGCTGGGAGAGTGTGTATCTTCAGTGTGGTCACCCAGGACCATAGCACTTGCACGGATGGACCTCCTCCACTCTCCTTGTCCGCCATCAAAGACCAGTGGTGATTCCCTAGGCCTCTGCAGGAAGGACATCGTTAGAAGAAGCTCCTTTTCCATCTGAAATTGAGTTCTGGTCCATTATGTTCATCAACTTTGTTTTATGGCATTGTAGTTCTCATGAAATTTTTATTATTTGTTTTAGCTCTTTTCTTGGACATTTGTTATGGTTTTAGATTAGGAAAAACCTCATATTTGAAATCTTAGGTAGAAACTCCAGGTCTACAATTTATCGAAGTGTTTCGGGGCAGACTATTAGATCTCTGAGTTTCCTCTTCCCCAAAATGGAGAAAATTCTGCATGTGAAATAGTGCTAAATAAACATTTGCAGAAGTTCAAATCTATGCTTCCACTCCCACTCAGTCACAGCATCATTTCAGTTTTCCTACCTAATTCCAGAAACCATCGTTTTTCCCACTACCGTGTCCTCCTCCAGGTGAAGAGAATGGTAAATGCTTCCCGTCCAGACCGTTGCAACAGCATCCCATCTAGTAATCCACTTTCTAGTGGCTCCCCTTTTTAGACCATCTTTCCACAAGATTCTCATGGTCTATTCTTTCTTTTGCTCAAATCACTTTAATTCCAAATGTATGCATATATTTAAAGGTTTTTTTCTTAATTTACAAGACATTTTTGCCAATTTTAATGAGTCAAAGATACATTTTTTTAAAAAAAGTTTGGAAAGAGTTTTAAATTACTTTGAGGATGTATACTGGCTTTCCAACTAAAGCAAACTTAAAAAGCCTTCTAAAAGTTTCCTTTGCCTGAAAATTCTCATCTTGAGATGGTTGTGCTTTTGAGAAATTAACAACAGCAGGTTTTCAGTCGCTTTTGCAAATACAATCAATAACTATTTTAGATAGAGTAAGTGATCCTCAGATAAATGTATTTGATACTGTATTACTAATCTAAGTGCCATCTCTGTGGGACAATCTAGGGGTGACAAAACTGGAAATGTAATGGAGGAAGTAGATACAATAGCTCTTATTAAGTTCTCCTTAGGTAACAATTTTTCAGAAGTAGGCTAGTTCTCTCTCTCTCTCTCTCTCTCTCTGTCCTTCTCCCCTTCCCTTACTTTTTTAAGTAGTAAGAAAAGAGAAATTTATATGTCTACCTCAACTTTGGGGGTAGGAGGATAGACAGTCAGAAATTCTTTTCCCTTCCTTCTCTGGCTCAGCACAAAGTATTTAAGATGACCTTGTAAAAACATTCAACATTGGGCGACTCCTTTCTTGTAATACCATTTACCATGGTTGTCAGATATACTACTATCCTGCCTTCTGTCACTACTCTGTTTCCTGAAGAAGTACATTCTCTTCTACTTGGCCATTAAATGTTGTCTTTGTTCAGAGTTCAGTCGCTGGCCTTTTGCTCTTTTCATTTCATATCTTTCCCTAAGTAATCTCATTTATACTCATATCCTTAGTCACCACCTAAACTCAGATGACCCACAAATTTATCTCCGTAGCTGAAACCTTTTCTTGAGCTACACATGTATATACCCAACAGCTGATTTCACAGTCTCCAGCCAGTCTCAAATATATTGCAAATTCACTATGTTGAAAACCAAAATCATGATCTTCCCTTCCAAACCATGACTGTATCCTGTCTCAGTGAATGGAACTAACATCTATCAAGTTATGTGAACCAAGAACCTGAATTCATCCTTGAAACTTACCTTTCCTTCAATAATCTGCTTGCCACATCTAATCCATCACCAAATTATGCTAATTTATCTCCTAAATAAACTCTGAAATCCATTCCTTTTTCTCTATCTTTATTACCAACTCTACAGTCCAAGCAACCATCATCTCTAGGCTGGCCTACAATATGTCTTCCTTCTGGTCTACTCAAATTCACTTGGCCCCCTCCAGTCCAATTCCACATCTATCCAGATACTCTCTTCCATCCCACTCTTCCCCTCACAACTCCCCAGTTACAATTTTTCATTGGCTTGCCATTGTTTTCAGAATGAAGACCAAATAGTTGATATGGTTTATAACATCTGGAATAGGCTCATGCCTATCTGCTTTCTCAGCTCTATCTCATACTATTATCCTTTTTGCTCTCTGAGCTTAAGCTTTGCTGGCCATCATAGTCGTTCTTAATCATCATTTTCCCCTCTTGCCCCAAATCTTTTGGAACTTGAGTATTCTTTATTTTCTAATTTACAGAGTTTAAACCTACTTACCTTTCAGAGATTGGGATCCTAATTCCTGAACTAGATCAAATCTACTTATTATAAGCTCTCTAGTAGAATGTATATCTTCTTTCTGGTACTATTAGAATTTCAAGCTTACATTTATTTTGTGGCATTTTTACTGTTATCTTTTGAATAGGCTTTAAACTTCCTGAGGACATTGACCAATTTCATTCAATGCGTAACCCAGTGTCAGTGGTCAGTGATATTTGTTGCAAGAATTACTTGATAAATAAACATGTCTACAATGGTAGATCTACCTTTGCAAATTGGCCACAATGACAGTGTTCTCCCTGCAAGAAGCTATGTAATGAGGAAGGGGAAACATGGACTGAGGAGTCAAACAATTGTGGGTATGAAATTTCCTTTTCAGGGTGCCTGGGTGGCTCAGTGGGTTAAAGCCTCTGCCTTCGGTTCAGGTCATGATCTCAGGGTCCTGGGATCCAGGCCCACATCGGGCTCTCTGCTCCGCAGGGAGCCTGCTTCCTCCTCTCTCTGCCTGCCTCTCTGCCTACTTGTAATCCCTCTCTCTGTGTCAAATAAATAAATAAAATCTTATAAAAAAAAAGAAAAGAAAAAAAAAGAAACTTCCTTTTCTACCTACCACTTGAAGCATATCAACTGGAGTCCCCTCTGACCATTTTTTTCTCCTCATCAAAAATAGTGCTGGGGTGCCAGGGAAGCTCAGTTGAGTGAGCACCCAATTCTTGATTTGGATTCAAGTCGTGATCCCAGGGTCCTGGGATCAAGCCTATGTCTTTGTCTGGCCCCATGTCTTTGTCTGGCTCCCTACCCAGCAGGAAGTCTGCTTCTCCCTCTCCCTTGGCCCCTCCCCCTGCTTGTGCTCTTTCTCTAGCTCTCTCTCTCTCTCGAATAAATAAATAAAATCTTTTTTAAAAAATAGTACTAATGATGTCTCCTTTCAGGGCTGTTATGCAGAAAGGGACATGGAGTAAGCACTTTTTGGATAAATAATTTAACAAATATATTTATGCAAATAACAGCATTTTTAAAGCACCTACTATGTGTCAGGGATCATCATCATCATCATTTTTACTTCTCAGTGTGGATACTAATTCATTGTAACCCATATCAGCTGTGTCACTTGCTGACATTCAGTGTAGCTTGTAGTTAATCTTTTCTGTGTGTGCATGTATCGTTTTCTCAAGATTAGGGAGCATGTATTATGTGCTAAAATTGTTTTTCTTTTAAATGACTTTCACTTCTTATTATTAAATATTTCACATAAAAATGGCAGTAAACATATGTTGGTTGACTTATTTAATAACTTCAAATACCAATTGCACAGCTAATCCCCAGGAAAGAATACTTATAAAAAACAAACAAACAAAAAGGTCCATAATCTTTGCTCTTAGAGGATTTTTAAAAATCAAACCATAGGAAGTAAATAAATACCAGCTCACAGGAGAATTGTTTTAAGGCATAAATATTACAGTGTATGTCAAGAACTTTGTCATCATAATAGAATTTTAATATATGACATGTAAACTTAGAGAAAATTAGTAGTTGCCCATAAACACCTTTAAAAAATTTATGGCTCTAGCTCTTTTCCATGTCCAAACCAGCTTTTAGGAGACACTCTGAAAATTAGAAACATTTCCTCAAATATCCTTTACATGTTTTGTGGGAAGCATAATGGTAGTGAGTATGGAAAATATTCTATTTTATTTTGAAAGAAATCCTCAACGGAATTATTCCATGCCAGGGTTAAGCTGTGAGTTTATACTCAACAGTCTTAGCTATAATTCAAATGCAAAAAGTTAGGATGACTAACAAAACTCAGCATTTAAAAAACAAACTAAGGCCTTAATTCAATTTAAAATATCTGTAAATGTTGCTTATACTCCCTGGATTGAAGTAAAATGCAGACCTTAATCTTTGGCTGAAGGAAATAGTCTTGCTAAGGATTCAACACTCTAGGCTATGAATTCATGAAATAATACTTGCATTTTTCCATACTTATAACATTTACTCTTAAAAGTACATTAGAATATGATCTCTCTGATATGAGGAACTTGAGGGGCAGGGTGGGGGGTTGTGGGGGGTAGGGAGGGAAAAATAATGAAACAAGATGGGATGGGGAAGGAGACAAACCATAAGAGACTTCTAATCTCATAAAACAAACTGAGGGTTACTGGGGGGTGGGAGGGTAGGGATAGGGTGGATGGGTTATGGACATTGGGGAGGGTTTGTGCTTTGGTGAATGCTGTGAAAGATGTAAGCCTGATGACTCACAGACCTGTACCCCTTGGGCAAATAATAAAAATAAAATTAAAAAAAAAAAGTACATTAGAAAATTATAGCAGTAGTGCCTGTTCACGAAAGAAATTTAGAGACATTTTAAAAGCATAAGGAAGGAAAGAAATGAACTACACTTGATGGGTTTGTGACACACACAAAAAAGGAGTGTCTAAACTCTACACCAAGGGCAATTCAGACAGGCTCTAGTCTTTGAGATTCACCTCAGCTTATCTGCAAGAAGCCTAAGAGAAAATCTCAGCAGTGACCCTAACCTCTAAGCAAGAGTTGGTCCTTGAAAGGGATTTGCTCTCCCAGATTCTGAGTGCCATATGGGTTCCAGTGCCAGGATTTGTCTCTCTGGCCAGTTCTTTATTAAAATCATACCTTAGTCCATCAAAGAGCAGAGCTGGAGAATCCATGAAAAGCTGTTCCAATAAAAAAAAAACAAAAAACCTTAGTAAGCCCCTGGGGAATAAAAAGGATAGTGTAACTATTCCTCCAACAAGAGGTATCACACAAGGGAAACAAGTCATATCCCCTTTTTATCCAAGAAGCTCCAAGGAGATATCTGGCATCTGGAGGTTCTCAGTGTCTCAGGTTGGGTGGGAGAAAATGGTCTCCAGCAAATGCTGACTGAGTAAAAGGCAGTTCTGCCCAGGCTGACCAAGGGCAATAGCAGAAGGGGAGGTAAGTTCTAGAACAAACCTGACAAGTACAAGAAAGATAGCCCCTGGAATATGAATTTGATTGGCAAGAAATGATGCCTTTTTAATTAGCATATCTTTGATTTCTAAGAAATTTAAAAAACAATTTAGAGTTTGTTGGCCATGTAGTTCTTGTGACTTGCCTCTTTGTGTCTCTTTGTCTTGTAATGTTCATTCTTTTTACTTAAAAGGAAGTCTTTATAAATCTGAACATATAACAATCTCTCCACGGTGTTGCATGAATTTCTTATACTTTGTAGTTTGTTCTTTGATTTTTATTTATGATATTTTTGACCCAAATCTATACATATTTTCTTTTGTTTTCAGCCTTTGTACTTCAAGATCAGCTAGACGTTCATCGTAAAGTTATTATATTTAGCTCTATAAACCACATGAAATTTTTAATAGCTAACTCAATTTTGCATTTTTAAAACAATTACCTTATCATTATTTGCATAATCCATTATTTCCTCACTGATTTCAAATTCCATCTTTATTATATTCATTTCACTTACATGTATTTATCATCTCTTCATGTTTCCAATGATCCGCTGTAAATTTAAATAGTTATACCACACTGTTCTAAGTAATAAGATTTATAATTTAGTATCTGATAATGTAAGTATGCCTATTATCCTTCTTATAAAAAATATCTTGCCTAATTTCTGCTATTTATTTTTTCAGATGAATTTCTGAATTAATGATCAAATTTCTAAAGAATAACTTGTGGACTTTCGGATTTACATTTTATTGAATGTCTATTTAGCTTATATGTGGGAGAACTGACAACTTTACACTGTTGAAAATTCCCATCCTAAAACAAAATATATATCTCCATTTATGGTTTTATATTTTTCTTCCTCAGTAAAGTTTTGTAGCTTTGTTTGCATTAGTTTCTGCATTTTTCTTTTAAGTTTATTCCAAATTAGTATATATTTTTGTCTATTTTATATCTCTTGAGAGAGATCTTTTTAATCTACTACATTTTGCTAAGTGATCTTTTCCATCACATAGAAAGTTAATTTCTCTATATTTATTTTAACATACACTTCTTGAAGACTATCTCCTTATATACAGTGTCTACTTTAAATGCTTTACAGCTGATGACATTTTAAGTTTTAGGTAAAGAGAAAAACCCACAAACTTCAGCATCAAAGATAGCAAGTTGCGACTTGGCTCAAATGTTTCCTCACTATGTAAAATTGGAAAGTTATATATTCTTTGAAACTCAGTATCCTCATCTACAAAAGGGAATTGATTTTTCCCTTGGAATGGTCACTGTGAGACAAAGTTAAAGAACTCATAAAGAAAGCACAGGGTTCAAATATAATATACTATAGAAAGGGAAGAAAAATATTAATTCCTTCCTCTTCGTCCTGTTCTCAGAAAATATGACTTAGGAATTTTATCTTTTAGAGATGTACAAACTACAAAAAATAATTATATGCAAGCACATACACATATAAATAATGTGTATCTATATTATTTACTAAGATAAATTTTCTCCTGGTCCAATTGGTTGGTGGCAAGATGAATATCTATCCATGTATGTGAGTATACATTTAATAATCAATGGTATTACCTTTTGAGGGAGGAGGGACAGAGGGAAGGGGAAAGAACCCTCAAGGAGACTCCCCACCAAGCATGAAGCCTAAGTGGGGGGAGCTCGATCCCAGGACCCTAAGAAAATGATCTGAGCTGAAATCAAGAGTCTGAGGCTTAACCGACTGAGCCACCCAGGCATCCCTCAATCATATTACATCATAGATGAAATACCAGTGACTACAATTTCAAAGTTAATGAATCAAGTCACTGATCTACAGAACCAGAACCTGTCCACAAGATTGTTGAGTCCCCAGCCTGTCACTAATGACCCCTAGACTGTCACTAATGACAGTCAGCGATCATGGGCTTCACTCATTAATTGCCCAAATCCTCACTGAGTGAATACCAACTACCAGGCACAGTGCTGGGCACTGAAGATGTGAAAGGTGACAATCTCTGTCCCCTGAACTGTGTGGCATTCCCAACTCAAGCAAGCAATCAGCTGGTTGACTGTTATAAAGCAGTGGTTTCCTCATCGGGATCCTCAGATAAGGTGTCTGATGACCAGTCTCTTTTCCCTGAGCAGCTTCTCCTATGGATCTGATTTTCCCGTCTTTACCAGTTTAATAAATGGTTCTCGGCCGGAGTAGACTGAAGCCAACTATTGAGCATTCCATTTTTATTTCTGAAGCGACTGCCCAAACCTTTCTTTCATTTTCTGTTGATGCCTCAGAAGCTGACCTAGGATAAATGGAAGCTACGGACTGCCAACTGTGCTGTCAGCTGCGTGGTCGGGTCAGAAGTTGCCGGCTGAGCTTGCAAATTCTGACGGTTTGCCAACAGCGAAGGTATTTGCCTTAGAGGGAAATGGTGCCTGGTGCATACCTCATCCCACAGCGCTGCTGAATGCGCCAACTTCAGGCGCTGCCCCATTGGGGGAAAAGAAGTACAAAGGAAGATGTTTCCCTGACGCCCTCCAAATACAGAAGACTACCCGCACCTCCATAACCACCCTGCTCTTGGCTTCAGGCACACCCGCACGCATTAATAACAGCAGAGACGGGAGTTTCTGTTTCCTCCGAGTTCTGGTAAGTGGCGTGACAGCTGGTTGCCATGAGCAGCACACATATTCCAACCCTGCGAAGGAAAAAACTCCCCACAACCCTCTTTTACCCATTAAACTGAAAGGATTTGGTGACACTTTTTTTTGTTTCAATACATTTATCTAATTTCCTCCCATTAAATTCTTATCAACGAAAGGTGGTTCTCACTTTGAAAAAAAATTTTTTTTTACCTTTGATCAAATGTAATTTAAATGCTGAATTTGTGATTTAAACAAAACGAGAAAGTTTAGGATCTAGGGGGAAAAAAATCTATTGACAAAATCGTTTGACAAATGAGGTCACGCCTGAATTTGGCTAGGAATCATTGTCATATCAGTGTGAAAGAAATAGCACTGAAAGAATGGTCTTTTTCTCCTGAAAGATGCACCCTCTGACCTACATTGTGGCCCAGAGTGAAGAGCTCAGTAACTATAAATGTCACCGATGACTCTCACCCCTGGTTTCACTCTGGGTTTCTCTAAATGCTTATGTAGCGTACAAATTATCCGCTGAAGTGTAGCCAAGGGTGCCAAATGAACAGAGCAGAAGACGTCAGAAGGGAGTGAAACTTGGAAATGGAAGGGCTGCCTTTAAATAGCCCAACTGTGTTGATGGTGACATGACGTCAGTGGGTCTCCCACCATTACTGATAGGCTACAAGGAAGAACCCTTGGAAGGGTGTAATCCAGAGCAAATGTTTGTTTATTCCATTATCCCTTTATTACCACTAGGGTAGTTACTATACCATCATTTAAGATTTTGTTCTCTCCCCTTTTTTGGTTCACTTTTTGTCTTCCCTTCTTCCAGAAAATGGTAAAAAATTGAGGCCCTAAATGATTTGGTATTCAATCGTTCTGAGCTCTATAAGCATTAACTTAGGCACAATTTTGTATTTTGTATTTACTTCTCATGGAAAACTTGCGTGGAAAAAAGTACACTATTAAGAATTTTCAGTTTAAAAAAAAAGAATTTTTAGTTTTGAGAAAAAATATCATAAGCCAATTTGATTAGCGTTTTTGCTAATAAATTTTGAGGTATTGGATGAAGTAAGATCCATTCATATGAAAGAATGTGTGTATAACTATGGAAAAGGACTTAACATTTATTAGCTTCCTAATATGTGTCAAGCAGTAGGCTAAGCATTTTACATATGTTTTCTCATTTACTCTTTTTTACAGTCTGAAGAAACACACATTATTTTCCTTAATCTACAGGGCAGGAAACTGGAAACTCACAAAGATTAAGTAAAGTATTCTAGTTTAGAGAGAAACTGCTTTTAAGTGGCAGAACTTGAGTTAAAATTCTGCTCCCCTGGAGTAAAATCGATGTCTGCTAACCCCAGACCTCCCTCTCTTTCTATTACACCCCACAGGATTTCTCATCCAATGAAAAATTGAAAAGGTAAAAATGACAATTTAAAAATATTTCCCTCAGTAACAAAACAACAAAAAAACTAAAAAAAAAGATCATAATTTATATTGACGTGTGTTTACAAAACTATTTATTTCCATGCAATAATGAAAACTTTTATCTTTTAATAATAAATTATCTGAATGGGAAGTTTGTCTCCATTTTCATTAAAACATAGTTTAAATGACATTAATAGTTGTAGCAAAGTTAAATTTATATTAGGCTCAGAGTATAAACACAAAATGCATGCAGATTTGCCAAATTAAGTGTAGAATATACCTTCCCTTGATTTATTTTTTTAATTCTTAGTGATCAAGAGAAAACAGAAGTTCTTTCCTTTAGCTGCTGTCAACATAGTCACTCATATTTGATTTAAGATTCCCAACTTCTAAATATATTTTGTGCCATTGGTTATGTCTATATTTAGAAAGGAATACAAAACCATAGTAAGATAATTTTAGATATTTGTTACCCTGTGAATGGTGGAAACACTGGTAAAATCCAGTGAAGGTAGGCCTGGGAAGAGTGAGGAATTAGAGTATCTAAACCTCTCCTCCTTTCCTTCACTTGTGGTTGGTGGTATTAATGTTGCTTCTCAAGAGGGAAATGCTTCCAGCTAAGCACACAGATCACCCCCTCACCCCCAATCCTTGATAAGCCATAGCCTGAGCACAGTTGGAAATGGCCCCTTTAAGAACACAAACCCATCAGAAAGCTTCAGCAGAGGATACCTTCGTGCCAACCAATGGCGTTCAGCCCTCTGATAAGTCCGAAATTGAGAATCTATGTTTACTCTTCCTTCTGTCATGGCAATGAGCCTGGAGTAATAGGGAAAACAAAATTTCCTGAATGTAATTCTCCTTAATTTTATTCTCTGGAGCTATTTCCAGGAAATGTGCTTCTGTGGAAAGTTTGTTCTTCATGGTTGTGCTGTCCAATATGGCAGCCGCAAGCCACACGTGGCTATTTACCACTTGAAATAGGGCTAGTGCTACGGGGAAACTGAATTTTTTATTTTGCATAATTTAAGTGAATTTAAATTCTAAAACTGAAGCAATATAAATCATATTTTTTTCAAACACAACTGTATTGCTTTGGTAAATACTACATTTTACTTCAACTGTTGTATCATGTAAGAAATTATTTACATTCAATTTTATTTTTTACCTCTTTCATGGAACTACTAGGAAATTTTAAATTACATATATGGTTGACATATTTCTATTGGACAGCACTGTTTTAGAGGAAATAGGGCAAGGATGCTCATGTCAGACTCCATGGGATCAAAGTCTACACCTCCATCTACTACTTGCTTGGCCATGGGCAATTTACTTAGCTTTTCCGTGCATTGGTTTTCTTGTCTCTAAAACAGGCATGATAATACAAGTACTTACTTCATGGGGTTATAAGGATTGAATGCATAAAGGTTTGTAAAGTGCTTAAAACAGTGCCCGGCCTAAGGTAAACATCACATACGCACTTGTAAACTAAAAATAAAAGTAAATGATTCCTCTCTGGAAGAGTAGTTCAACATTCTTCCAATGGAGGCTAAGTGAGAGTAAATGGACTACAATTGTTCTAGTGCCTTAAGCTGAACAGCTGTAATAGAGGAGGAATTAAAATATCTAGAATTATTTTTATTAAGTCCCACAAAAAGGATGCTCAGCAACAGAAACAGAAGTGAACCAAAAGGTACTTTCTTACAAAAGCTTAGTTACCTTAAAATATATTTTAAAACATGTTGTGAAAGACAAAGACCCCAAAATAGTGTTCTTATTCCTGTAATATGTTCCTCTCTCTTCCAGGACTGTTGGAACTGTCAGAGCACAGACCAATTCTTCTTAGGTATCACTTGCTGTGGCTGACAATCAGCTACAGTCATTTAAGAGATTTAAATATCAGTATATGTCTATTTTGCTATAATAACAAGTTGTGTCACTTAGATACATAGTTAAACTATACAAGAAGTCATCACTAAAATATATGTAAGGGCTCAAAGAAATAAAGTGTAAATAAAAGATTCTTTTAAGTTTTTATTTAGACAGAGGAAGGGATCAAGAGATCTCATCTAGAAAGTTTCACATTCTTTTTTTTTTAAGATTTTATTTATTTATTTGACAGAGAGAGAGAGATCACAAGTAGGCAGAGAGGCAGGCTCCCTGCTGAGCAGAAAGCCCAATGCGGGACTCGAACCCAGGACCCTGAGATCATGACCTAAGCTAAAGGCAGAGGCCCAACCCACTGAGCCACCCAGGCGCCCTCACATTCTCTTAATATTCTTAATTCACTAGGTGAATTCATTAAATGCCTACTGGGCTCATGGCCCTGTGAAACAAGCCACAGTCTTCATGTTCAAAAAAAAGAATCTTCTGAGGAGTCAAAATTAAGGCAAAAGTGAGCAATTGTGATTGCACATTTTTACAAAACAAAAGGTCTATTTTGAGTGGTCTACCATAAAGCATATTCATGTTTTTGGGTTTCTCTTCTTGAACAAGAGCTCAAAAATGTAATTTCTAATTTGAGAGGGTAGTTGTCTCCCTAGTTCATCAAGCTTCCCTTAGTGTGGCTACAGGTGAAGAACTAGGGTCAGTATTCCATCATTATGTTTCCGTAGAGGGTCAAAATCCTCCCTTCCCCCCCCCACACAGATACTGCTGAAAGTGAAAATAAACCCCCAAATCCAGCTTAGAAAACCTCAAAATAATCTGTTGAGAAAAAAGAGGACGAGATCATGCTTGTCATGATATTTTTTGAATGTACTACTCCTTCTACCTTCCCCCCCCATCTGTGAAACACATCTGTGATTTTTTTACTAACCATTTTCCAGCCTCTTTCATAAAATAACGGTTGTGTTCTGGTGTTTTTCATTTTGAATACTGAGAGCATGTCTCCCATCTCATCCACCGCCACATTGTTAAATCCAAAGTAGAAAAGAGAGAGTGATCGCTCTGGTGTCTCCAGTTGGCAGCAGAAAATGTGTTGTTTTCAATTACCGTGTGTAAAAGCTCAGCCAAAGGGAAAGCTTTTCAGGATGACGCGCCTAGACAAAGAGCTACCACAAGTGTACCCTGGAAGGACCACTCCAAAATGCCCCAAGAAGGGGTTCTCCATCGCGACAACAGCCGCGCCTGAAGACTCCCCTCAGTTTTGCCAAGCCACCTAAAGGAAAATTATTTGTCTTCTAGACCAAATGTTCCAGACAGACATGGCCTGCATCCCTACGGAGTGCCGTTTGACAAAGGAAGTTCGTTTGCCTAGCCTTTTGCTCCAAACGATGTCTGCTCTCTGCAATAGTAAAAGTTAACACAATACAGAAGTCTCGCTAATACAAAGGATTTGCGATTAACACTCTACATCAATTCTGATTTTCCATATTTTTTTAGTAGAACCAGGTTTGCTAATAAAGGGCCAGCTGTTAAAGTCACTAAGCTTATTTTCATCACAACCACCACATAACAGGACCCCTGCAAATACCTGAGGCCTGCTTTTCTCTCATGGTGCACTTTATATTGGTTCAGATGAAATGTACCCTCCGCCAACATTTCTGGGGCTTCATCGTTAATGACTTAAAATACAGTTACAAGGTTCGGGTGGTAAGTTGGCAGAGCTGCTGTCCATGTAGCATCTAAACCTCCCTGTCCGAAGGCCTGGAGATGATTTCAAAAGAGAAGGAAGGGGAAAAATGAAGGGAAGAGAGAAATAACCAGAAGTCAGGGTAGCCACCAAAAACTTTGACCAATTGTCACGTTGCCAAAAATGTAGATTTTCAAATGAATGCTCGTCAGAAGGCAGGTTGGAAAGGAAAAAAAATGGAGGGGTGAGTTAGAAACAAAAAATGGAAGAGAAAAAAGGTGGTGTGTGGTCCATTGAACAGTGGGCACCTCTTTCATAATTAAGGAAAATATAAAGTTTAGATTTTAAAATATGATCAATATCTATTCTTCATAAGAATCACAGATGTCTCTGTCTTTTCCTTCCTCACCAACCCCCTCCTAGAGAAAGTAAAGAATTTATGAGAGAAGGAGATTTGTGAAAAATAAAATTATACCAACGTTTTGAATATTTGGAGGAGCTTTCACGAAAATCACACACTAACACCTCTAACTTCTCAGCAGCAGCGAGCTTTGCCCCTGAGCAAACATGATTTTCATCACGCCACTGTTCTAGCGAAAATGCTGGTCTTGACAAGCTGTGTTCCTGGTAAAATGTTATTGTTGGCAAGTGCGGTTAGTGGGGAGACAGCTTTGGGAGGCTCCCTCCTGGTGGAGATGTGCAAATTGACTACAGCACCTGTGGGAGAGTTAGGTACCTCTGACCCAGATTCCCTCTGTTTTCTAGCACCCTGTCCCTTTGTTCTGTAATGAGAGCCAAATGTTCCCTTTTTCCAGTCCCTCCGGCCCTGTAACGTGATGCCCATCAGCCTGGACAGCCCCCCGGCCCTTCCCCACTCCTGGGCCCTGCCGCCACCATTGGCCTGAAATTGAAAGGGGTTTAAAAGCCCTCAGTTCTCTTGGGTGTCACACTAATGCTCTCTGCTCCCTGAGTTCTGAGACAGCGGTGTCCTGCTAACTTTTTTTTGCCACAATGAACCAGACTGCTAACAGGTTAGTTAGGAAAGCTAAACTTTTATTTCCTTATTTGTATTGGCGAGAGAGTCATCATCTTTTTCAGGCAAGAGAGACTCTTCTCCCAAATGAAAAATTCAGTGAATTTTCTTACACTACGTAGGACCCATAGTAGGAAATGCTTGTGCCTCACTAGAATCACTGATGTGTTGCTGGCGCCCATGGTTTTTTCTGGCTGCTTTTCCCTGATCTCAGGAAAGACACAGGGAAGTGAGGCTCCGTTTGTCGAAGCAGCTCCTGCTGGGCTCCAAAACCCTTGTGAAAATGTCAGCCCACGGCCTGGTTTGGTTCATCCTTAACCCAAGCCTGTCTCTCCTTCTGACCAAAAGCCAGTGGCCACACAGGTCAATCACACATCTGCCCAGCGGACAGACAAGTCTTTCCCCAAGACAAAGAAACTCTCAGGAAGGTTTCAAAATAAAATTTAGGGAGTCATAACCGCTGAGTATTGAAGGGTCCTCACACTGTCCCACCGTAAGTGTCTCAGCTTCAAGCTGATGAGTTAAAATGGCCTGAAAACTCCAAGAAGACCTTTACTTCTGTTCACCCTGAAACAGCACCACAAGAAATTTGGTCTCAAATTTGTCACATCAGGCCCTGCTTTTCCAGGCATCTTCCCCTCCATTTCTGTGACCGCCCTATCAGTTTTCTTCTTGTTGTTGTAATGCATGAGCTTTTGAAAAATGACCCCTCCGCCAGGGCAAACAGTTGGACTAGAGTTAAAGAAACCAATTTGGTTTCAGTATTCTGGGCGAAGAGGAAGAGTCACATTCAAGAGCTGTTTGGAAGGGAGGTTTTTTTGTTTGTTTTTTTTTAAAGATTTTATTTATTTATATGACACAGAGAGAGATTACAAGTAGGCAGACAGGCAGGCAGAGAGAGAGGAGGAAGCAGGCTCCCCGCTGAGCAGGGAGCCCGATGCGGGCCTCGATCCCAGGACCCT
Organism: Ailurus styani; assembly: GCA_002007465.1. NCBI lineage: Eukaryota > Metazoa > Chordata > Mammalia > Carnivora > Ailuridae > Ailurus > Ailurus styani. The sequence continues at coordinate 1,492,936 of LNAC01000037.1, read as the reverse complement.
GAGATCATGACCTGAGCCGAAGGCAGAGGCTTTAACCCACTGAGCCACCCAGGCGCCCGGGAGGTTTTAAATATAGTTCCGATTTACTAGACACCAGGCATTGTGCTAAGGACTTTACATTCATTATCTCATTTAAGCCACGCCACAAGGCTATGCTGTAAATACTACTGTTGCCCCACTTTGTGGATGAGGACATTGAAATGTTGGGATAGATGAACTTTCCTAGGCTGATATGCATGAGCAACATTGGGATTTGCGTTAAAGTCTCTGATTCTTGAGAGCTTATTTGGAGTTTCTAGCAGGGGAGCGCAGCTACTTGTCTACCCTTGGCCAAAGGATGGTTCTCTCCTCTGTCGGGGAAGGTCGTCCTCTTCGACCAAGCACACAGCTTCTGGAGGGACGCACATGGAGTGGTGAGGGAGGAAGGGGACACCCACCTAACCAGCCAGATCAGCCGAATCAACCCGGGCGATCAATGGGGTGACAGATGTCACAGCCAGATTGCCCTCACATCCTAACATTTCTGATTCTGAAGCTCAGATTTCTAACAGAAATGCTGAACAGGTGGTGACTGATCAGATGCTGGGGAAGGAGACAAGCCTTGGGGTCAGAGTGATGACCCTCTATTGAGTCTAGAAATATGGAAATATGAATTAAGATTCGCAAAATACACAGTTATACCTAAAAGGACTCTAGTGATTTAAATCAATTCTACCATTTTACAGATGAGGAAACTGAGGGTCATAGGTGACCCAGTCTGTGCAAGCCCACTTCATGTAATATTGGCAAAGCTCTAGCTCGAAGTCAGTTCCTCGAGGCCCTACACTGTGCCGTTTCACTTTACCAACTTATTTGGCCAGTACTCTTGACCATTTTTATTTTCAGTGGAGTTTGTCCACTTCTTTTCAAAAGTTTTGACTAGCAACAGAACATAGTATCCACAATCAAGTCTTTATAACATGGAAATTTCTATACCTGCCATTGGTGGTACTTCTGATCATCATACCTCTGCTTCCATGTCATTTTCAAGTGCCAGCTACAAGACCAGAGGAGGGGAATATTAAAGTATAGACATCAAGGTCCCTGAAACAAATGAGTAAACTAGCCAGCCTACTTAGAACACTTTGTTCAGTCTTCAGAAATTTAGGTGAGGCTGCTATTCTGTTTTCCAACGTAAGTTTAGGGTTCTTCCTATATGTATGTGTCGAATGCTCTCGGTGCCTTTCAGCTTTGTTGGGGAGGGGGGAGTGTATTATCTCTTGGTCTGCATTTTCCTGACTCATTTGAGACAAATTATCCAACCATAGCTTTCCCCTGACTAAAACACCCACATTTCTAATTGAAGGAGAATAAGCACCTACTTGGGTGTATTTGTTTTGCACAAACATTAATTTACCTAGCCTCTGTTTGGGGGCAATTTTCTGGACAAAATGCTTTTTGGTACATTCATCAAATCCTTACCACTGTGATGGTATTTACCTTTCAGACAAGGAAACTAAAGAAGAATTTGTTGCTGTTGTTCAAGTTCACACAGTGAAGTAGGCTATCTGGATATCTGTTCACCTGCTCCATCCAAAGCTTCCAGTCTTTCCACCACAACATGCCTCCTTCCACTTGCAATTGTTCAAAGGCTCCTCCACACCAAAGTCCAAACTGCCGAGGGGTCTCCCTCTCAGGGTCTGGCCTCTGTGCCTCCTGCCTCCTCTCTCCCTGCATCCTCTAGAGACAAACTCCCTCTCTGCAGCCACGGGGGGCTCTGGAGTTTCAAACTTTCTAGCCACTGACCACATTTTCTACTTCCTGGAAGTCTCCTCGCCAAACTTACAGCTACTTTACAAATAATGAAGGAAATGGAAAAATATGCATATTTAATCTGGATCAGCCTCTTTTTCTTCTAGAGACCACTAATTTTTCTCCACTATCTTATTTTTTCTTGGTTTTAGTGTCACTAGAAGCTATGTGATTGAAAATGAAAAACCTTTTCTACATAAACTTAAAAATAAATAAATAAATAAATAAATAAATAAATAAATAAATAAATAAATAAAGACAGTAACCTTGGGACCAGAATGAGTACGTGGGTCTGCTGCTGCTTTAACATTGTTTTTCCAGGCAGGCTCATCTATAAGAGCAGAATTCAAGCATCCAGCCCAGCCTGACACACAACGAAAACCATTGCTGGTTCGCAAACCACCCACAAGTATGGTGGGAGCTCAGGCAGTGCTCTGTCAGGTCCTGCCAAAGGCAACAGGAGGGACCCAAGGTACATATACCTGACCTGAGAGGAAAGTTTAAGTCCACCTCAGGCAAGACAAAAATACAAAATGATAGAGAGTATGTTGGTGTCCTCAAGACTGTCCAGAAAACTGTACAGACTGAAGAAGAAAGTATCTTGCCACAAGTGGTAGCACATCTGTAAAGTAATAAAAAGAAATGTCTAAAAACTGAGATCTCAAGAGACAAGGTACCTAACATCAAAAAGAAAACAAAAAACCTTGTAGAAAGCAAACAATATAAAACCTCAAACACAACAATGGAACCATGCTTAGAGAGTCACAAGTCTAGATGATGATGTACATCTCTTCCCTCTCCCCACCATGGAGACCTTTCAGTCCTTCTAGTCATCCTTGCTTTAACCCCATTAAGAATAACATAAGTTTCTATCTTGTGTCCCCAAGGAAGCATAGCAACTTATAGTGGGTGGAGATATGAATCATGTCCTTCTCACAGGCATGACTTTGGTTTTTGATACATAGGTATCCAACTACTATAAGAAAGGCAATGTGTGAAAAATTCAAAACATTGCACAGCTTTTCAAGATGACTGATATCACTGTGGGACTAAATCTTATTATGCCAAAAAGTATTTTTTGGAAAATTCAATTATATATCAACTGACCTCCACGAACTCACTGCAAAAAGAGCCCTGTTGAGAATAATTTTGGAGGAGGAGGTGCTTTTTGATCATGGAATATGACACCTACTTCATTTCTAAGTTCTGTTTTCATTCATACTTTTCTTTGTTTATGGCAGAGACCTTCTCCTCCAAATAGCATGGAGAGCTAAGATACTCATCTAACTTCCAAAGTTCCACATCATCTTCCCTTCTTGAGAAGTCTCTCTTATTTTTTCTAGGTAGCACAGAAAGTGAAGTAGAATTAGAAATAAATATTGTCTCAAACGTATCAAGTACAGAAATGTCCAAAAAGAATGTTTAAACCCAAAGGGCAAGTGAAGAAAGCAGGAACAGGAAGGCAGAGGCAGAGGAAATCTAAGGAACTCAAGTTTCATGGGGATATTAGAAAAAAGAAGTAAATGCAGACAGATATCGGTGCCAAGGCACAATATAAAATAAATACTCAAAAGTTCAACACAGACCTTCCACTATCAAACAACATATGGAATTTCCTCTAAAGTCTGCTGGAATTTTCACTAAAAGCTGATCAATAGGCATAAAGAGCAGTTTATTAAAAGTGACCAAGCCCTAATGATTTGTGTTTATTTCCTGATTCAATAAATTATTAAGCCTGTAATCTTCCAAGGCCAATGAAGGACTAATAATACAGACCCTCTTCACAAAGCTTCATATTCGAATAGGGAAAATGAACATTTCAACAAATAATAGGGAGTTATAAAAGAGGTGGTATACACAATAATCAATGCACACCCAGAACACAGTGGGGCACAGAGGAGGGAGGGGCTGATTATCCTCAGAGTGGTCCGAAAAAGCTGCCCAGAGGAGGTGATTCTTAAATTGATCTTGATGGATGAGGAGGGGGATCAACATTTCAAAATGACAACCAAGGTATCACATACCATAGTGAATCCGTGGTCATGGTGAGTAGCTTCAGGTATGAAAACTGGATGAACCATTCGATTCCTTTGAACAAGCATGTGTCCAGAGCTTATGTCTGCCCTTAGCACTATGTTGAGTTTCTGCGGATATTTAAAGAAAAGACATAAAAGACGGAACACTGCCTGCAATGATCGGTAATCACAACCAGGAAAACAAGGCTTAAACATGTGAACTAATAAGAAGATAATATAAAACAGTACCATTAAGTTTGAAAATTTGTGTATAGACACTAGGTACTATAAGAGGTCAACCTCTGAAATCTTACTGTTTATAATATTACTAGGCAAGACAATGAAGAGTCTATTTTTAAGATATAAAGTGGGTCTAAACTAGTAATTATAGCTCATTTCATTAACATTTGTTCCAGATAGGTCATCTGAATCAATCATTGGAAATGAAATGCTTAATTGTTTAGTGAAAAATTGGCAATGAAGCAAATCTTACCAAGAGACTATTTGCCAAACAAAGCTCAGTGTTCTTTCCTATAACCTATAATGGCATAGACTGGGAAATGTCTTTTGCTTTTTTCCATGATCTAGCTGAACTTAGAGGCAGATTTTGAGATCACATGGTCAGCTTCTTGTTAAACCTGAGTGAGTATACTTAAGCAATTGTTGAGGCTGGGAATTGGATATCAGATGGCAAATTAAGAATAGGGTTTCATTGAACCATAACAACCAGGTATGCAGCTCTTTCCTTGACCCCTAAGTAGGGGGCAGGCCTTGTCAGTCCTTGAATAAGTGACCACAACAAAGGAGCAAGTCAGCAAAGACAAGGGCCATATAACTGCCTATCTGTAGTCTACTGATAACCAGAAGGGAAATATGGGTAATGAACAGGAGAAAAACAGACTCTATGGGACAGCCAACAAATTGCCACATAACTGCATGAACAAACTCTACCAGGAGTTCTATAAATATAAGAAACATCTTAAGATCTAACAGAACTTCCTTTTAGTGGACTAGCTCTAACAAATAGCCATAAATGTCTTTAATTAATCTTCAAAAATAGATTGACTAATTGTAACTTTCTTTAAAAAAAAGGTTTATCTTAGTATGTAAATATGTCAGAATGTTGGCTCTTTAGCTAGAGGGGGTGGAAGATAGTAGCAGATGCAGAGCCTTTGGTGGTATTTGGGTACTGAACCACTACTTAGCGCCATCGATGACACCATGAAGCTGCAATGCCGAACAGACTTGCTTATAAACATTCCCTTATCCTTTTGAAATAAAAATTAGGTAGGACCAAATTGTAGGCTTTACCTCTAAGGAGACCTGAACACATCAGCCCAGCACATGCATTCAGAATTCGCTTGTAGATTTTCACCATTTAATTCTGTTGCTCTCAAATTGATCCAGGCTGCTGTTTTGTGGTTCTCTCTCTCTCTCCCTCCTTCCCTTTCTTTGTCCCTCTCTTTCTCAGGCTTGAACTCAGATCTCTTTGTGTCTTCTTAAAACATGATGCCATTCCAATTAACTTACTCACTTTATCTCTGTAAGGATCAGATTTCATGGTTGTGGTTAACCCATCACCCTGACATAAAAGTAGTTTCGTTAAGCACCCGTCCCTCAGATCGACCTTACTAAGCTTCACGAAATCTGTAGCCAGTCTCTCCCTCATGACTCCGTTTCTCTTGCCTTCCCAGGCTGTGACGTTTTTCTCTCAGCCATGTCTACATCATGATACCTTCTCTCAGAACTCAAACCTAAGGAAAACATAAGTAAAGAGGTTCCCACCCATTCCCACCTTACTCCCCATGATGGAGGTGAGGACAGTGTTGATCATTTAAAAAAAAGAAAAGCCTTGGGGTGACCGGGTGGCTCAGTCAGTTAAGCTCTGACTCTTGATTTTGGTTCAGGTCTTGATCCCAGGGTCATGAGCTGGAGCCCCAAGTCAGCTCCTAGCTCAGCTCAGAATCTGCTTGTCCCTCTCCCTCTGCTCCTCCCTCCACTCTCCCTCTCTCTTTCTCAAGTAAATAAAGAAAATCTTTATTAAAAAAAAGAAAGAAAAGCCTTTATCCACAGAAATGAAGTACTAGCGATAAAGTTTCAATCACTAGTCAGCAAATAAGAAAAGAATTTGGCCAAATTGGAGAGCCTTTTCTAGTTCTGCTGACATTCTCTCATACTGTAACTGGATTTTCTCACTGAGGGCCACTGACCTTGCCCTTGTCTTCACTTCCAGAAAGATGATTTTTCTACCAAGTAATGACACAAAACAAAACAAAACACCACACTCTTAATGGCAAACAGGTGAGAGAAAAATAGTCTCTGGAGATTTTGGTGATTTAGTCGTCTACCCTAAATGCAATTAAGTATCTAGCTTTCTACCTGACAATTATTAGGCCATCACTAATATATATTCCTTGTACTTTATTCATAAATAGAACATATACTCAGAATTCAGCTTAGTCATCAGATATATGCATAATATAAAATATAATTATTATATATTATTTATTTAATAACATATAATAATTTATATAGCACATTTATTAAATATGAATTATACCATATAATATTTATTACATTATATAAAATGTAAATATATTAATTTATCAAACCCATCAATGCCCATATTGACTGAGGACCCAGTTACCAGACCCTTCTTTCCCAAACATACAAGGACCAGATCTGAGGTCTATTGATTTAAGCTCTTCTGAGTCTCTCTAGGTGCTTTCAGTGCAGCTTGTGGTTTAAACACAAAGAAAACTAGAATCATACATGACAGACCATATAGGCTTGAGATGCCATTATAATCAATCCTATAGACTCTTGTATACTTCAAAAGCAGGGAGATTTTCACTCCCACTCTTCCCTCCCCTCTTTTCAACTGGCATTTACCAAAATAAAAGAGGAAATGAAATTATATAAACCACTTTCATGACATATTGTTGGTCTGGCTTACATTCCCAGTAATCTATATGTATAATCACTTATGGCTTAAAATATTATGATTATGCCTCACATTTTTAAGATAAAATCGATTTTTTGAAAAGGAGAAACAAGAGGAAAAGAAGGAAATATTCAGATTATGGAACAACCTTTAATTCAAAAGGTTTTTCAGTGTATTTGTTCTCAGGGGTTGCAAATCAGACACCCAATCTCACACAGAGGCTGTGGGATGTCATGGGTTGCAGAAAGGATGAAAATCCTCCCAGGCTCTGGCTTTCCGAAGTTTTGTGGGTTTGAACAAGACCCTTACTGCGATTTGGACTTGGGCTTTGTGGTTAATATATGATAACAGGGTTATTACATAGTGATCCTTGAGCTTTTAGGTCAGCTGTGGCAATCAATCAAGAGACACTACTTTTTTGGCAGGCATACACTTCCATAAAAAATTCTCTGGCAGACTCAAGTTAGTTAGTAATGACAGAGTAACCTCTATGTCGAATAATATATTGGATAAATTTTGCATGTGCTATTGACTGACAGAAGCTCTGGCATTCTGGTAAGTAGGAATTCAAGCTTCAAAAGAGCATAGAAACCTCTTTCTTCTGCCCAAACTCAAGTTAGTTAAATTAAACACATTATATCCATACAAGTTTAAAGAAAGACACTTCAAGAGTAAGTTCACATTTTGGTGCCTATTCTCTCTTACTTCCTTTTCTTTATTCTATTACAAATAATCTCCGTAAACATCCTTTTCTTAAGATAATTCATATTTCTGAATGATTAATTTTTGTTCAACAAAAATTTCCTGAACTCCCACTGTATATTTGGCGTGGTATTAGGATTAGTGAGAAGATAAAGATGGACAAGATACTCCATAAGATCTTACAACTCATTCAAAGTCACCATCTTTCAGGATCAGCAAGTTCAAAGGGATGGACAAAGAGGGGGTAATTTTTTCAATTTGGTTCTTGATTTGCCTTGGTTTGTTTGTGTTTCCCATTAAGAAGATAACGGCATATAAAGATTCTGCTTCTCCATCTCATGAAAATAAAAGGCGGTGAGGACTCTCAAAGGAGCAATTAGACTGCAGCTAAATAACTCTCACATTTCCTATCAGCCATTTTAAGTGAGGCAATAATTATTCTAATTTTGGCAAGGATAAAAGAATTTATTATGACCTACAATCATCTGATAAGGCAGTTCTGTTCTCGGGGGAAAAATGGAGAGAAAAACTTATCTAATTTGATCAAAAATAAATTTTCATGGATTGAATAAGAAAAATTTGGAAAAAAGTAAGACTAACTACACAACCACTGATTGTTGGCTTCTGAATTAACTCAATGATTCTTCTCTTAATAACGGATCTGCTAAGAAAAGAAAACTCAACTCTCAGATATGGTACCCAATGACTTCTATGTAGTGCCTATTCATACATCAGGATGGAATTTAGATGCTCAACCTCCAAGCTGATTTTTCCACGTACATGCTAAGGGAGAAGTGACAGAGATTCTATGTATGGATTACACATGACAGCACTATCTAATAATATAAAACAAGTCACATACATAATTTTCATTTTCTAGGGACACTGTCCACTAGAAATACCATGTGAGCTATAAATATAATTTTTAATTTTCTAGTAGTCACATTACAAAAAAAGTAAAAACAAGAGCTTCATTTAACACTATATTTTATTTAACAAAGTATTTTGAAATTATCATCTCAAAATGTAAGTAACAAGAGCACCTGGGTGGCTCAGTCAGTTAAGCGTCTGCCTTCAGCTCAGGTCATAATCCCAGGGTCCTGGGATCAAGCCCTGCATTGGGCTCCCTGCTCAGCGGGAAGTCTGCCTCTCCCTCTCCATCTGCCTCTCCCCCAGCTCATACTCTCTCTTGCTCTCTCTCACTCTCTCTCTCTCAAATAAATAAATACAATCTTTTAAAAATGTAATCATTTAAAAACAATGAGACATTTTGTGTTCCTTTTTTCTACTAAGTCTTTGAGATCCAGTGTGTATTTTTCATTTACAGTATATCTCAATTTGGACCGGCCACCTGTTTACTGCATCGATCTTCAGAATTCTTAACACAGCAAGAGATGCTCCCGTCAAACTATACAAGACTCTTAAGGCTGATCTTCTGGTTCAAAGAATCAACTGGTAATGGAAAATTTTATACCATTTAAATAACCTTCAAATAGTAAAAACAATGCTATTTGAGATGAGAGATAAAATAATCCAATTTTAAGTTTAAAATATATTCCGATCTGAGCACAAATTTCAATTAAACTTGACAAGTAATTAATGTTCAACCATATTTCTTTACCAGTTACTCAAAAATCTGATATGATTCTGTCATCGAAGTATTTTCAATTCCAGATAATATTTGCCATTATACAAAACCCGAAAGTTCCACCAACCAGTTCTCTGGGTGAAGCGCAGTCACTCCTATCAATCCAAATGAACATGCCCATAAAGAAAATAAGGACCTTTAAACTACCATTTATATTATGGTTCTGAAGTCAAACTGCTCATCAGCAGTAACAACAGTTCCTGGTGTAGTTTGGCAGGAAGAGAATATGCAATGCAATTCACCACGGACTTCCAAAGATCAAAACCAACCAGATCTATAATCGTGTGTTCAAACATTCTCATTTTGAAAAGATAGAGTTTATTTGCTTGTGAAACAGCTAATTTGGAATTCACATAAATATGTCCTTAACTTCCCTTCTAACACAAGTATGAATTCCTCAAAGACCGCAAGAGCCAAGTTTATACTTAACTATAGTGGAAAGGTTTGTCAAAATGATATTTTTCTATTACTGAACTTTTATTTTTGTTTGTTTAAGAACTTTTATATTTTTAAGAAAAATGTGAAATGATTATACAGGCAACCCTGTAGTAACTGCACATCCACCCTTTATGTAAACTGTTGATAAAGACTTGTTTATGAAAAATAGAACCTCTTTCAAAAGAGTTTTGAATTTTCCATCATGATTTCCATGTTATAAGGCACTATCTTATCTTGTACTACCTGGCTTTAAAGACAAATGCTGAACATTCGTTGCAAGGGAGGTGGTGAACGGTGATAGTGCAAAAGCCCAGAACTTGGCCTCCCACTGATTTGCTGCAGGACTAAAAAATGCATTTCAAGTCTCTGGGTCTCAATTTCCTCATGTATAAAATTTGAAAATAAGAATAAATCAGCTTCAAGACCTCTTATGTTCTGTAAATTACTAGGGAAATCATGGTAAAAATTGTAAAAGATTAGTCACTTGCTAAGCTGTGCAAAGAAGTTTTGCATTTTCGAAGGATAACCATGGAAAAGTAACCTATGTCAAGTTTGCATTTAATCAGCATTGTCTATACAAGACTAACATTTATTTGATTCTGCCACTTCCATTAAGCATCCAAGTTAATTCAATGTTGGCTCTATCTTGCCTCTTCCAAAACTAACATACAAAAGAGGAAAAACCCCAAGGTTGACTATTAAAATGTATAAATTGTCGTTCATTGTCTAATATGTCCACTTTGTAATCTAACGAAGACATGATAGGGAATCCATGGGTGCTATTAGTGAACATGCAATTCTCCTCCACCACTTCAGTAAATGAGAGTAAACCATTGAGCTATATGATCTGAAAGAATTACTACACCTCCAAAAGTTGAATACTATTCTCCTTACCAAAGCATAAAACTAAGTGTATCCTATTCCGAGGACTGACAAGACAGTTACTTTTTTACTGTATTTACTTATATGTTAAGCTTGAGAACAAAGTCATGGATTAAGTTTAATAACTGTGTATATCTTTGAAGAAATTTCCATCCTCCCATGGGATAAGATTTCAATGTGGGTAGTCATTCTTCTAATATTCCAAAAACAACTATCCTCCAGAAACTTAGATAGATAGAAAGATAGATAGATAGATAGATAGATAGATAGACAGACAGACAGACAGGGGGAGATAGGCAGAGGGTATCTACATACATCCACCTATAACATTTTTAACTTCCTTATGGTTTTGCCTATAACCTCAGAGACATAAGAAGACTTAATGAGAATCTGGCTTAATAACCAGCTTAAAAGGTAGCAGAGACACTAATGGAAGTCCCTTGCTTCATCTTCTAATGGAAAGCACTACTTTTAATTGTGATTTGTTGGCAAACAATGCTTTATNCCAGCTTAAAAGGGAGCAGAGACACTAATGGAAGTCCCTTGCTTCATCTTCTAATGGAAAGCACTACTTTTAATTGTGATTTGTTGGCAAACAATGCTTTATGTACAATTCAATCCTTTGTTTATGTACGAAATGCCTAGCTTGTTTGAATGACATGGATTCATTGATCCCCCTTTCCTGCTTCTTTCCATTTGATGATTTTTACATAGTAATTAATATTTTAATTACGTGATAAGGGCACTGGTTCTAAAAACAAATTTGTAATTTTTATCTTGGCATGCATGGATATGTAGCCATATATTTATATGCCAGTCAGTCATTCATCAGCTTTCTATTTTTTTTCTTTTTAATACAAATTTTAAATCCAAGCAAATGTCTTCTACTTGACAATATATATTATGTGTTTTTATATATATGTATTCAAATCATTCTTTCCCACATTTATAATAAAAATGCAGTAGGAATATAATTTTAAACAGAATGAAAGATTAAGCAAACCAAAAATAATGAAAAGTCAAAATATGCACACCGTGCAAAAACATGGTCACATAGATTTTGCCTTGTATAAACTTCATTTTGCCTATGTGGGTTTTAACATATTTCCATGGCTTTAAATAGGAAAACATCTTAAAGCTCAGCCCATGGGAAACCCAAGCTTGATTAGTTTTTCCTTTTACTACAGCCTGCAGAGTGTAAAACACAGCACATCAGAATTGAATTTGTCATCTCCAGACCTCACAGGAATTTTAGGAACTAAATAGTTAGGAAGCCATCCTGGTACTTCTCTTTGCTTTAATCAAAGTCGAAGTTTCAATTTAAACATTCAGGAAATCTCCCTTATTTAAAGCAATCAACTCATTGCTGACAGGGTCTGGCCTTACTGTGTTTAATTTTTTGGCATCAAGCAAAGCTTGATTGGTCACAGCCAGCGCACAAGGAGTCCTCCCCTTCCCTCAAAGAAGAAAGAAGGATTCCAGATCTTTGCTGCTTCCAACATGAGTCTAGAGATATTGATGCATTTTCAAATCAGCAATGCATTGACGTAAACCTCCCCTGGAAAACGGAGCTAATGTTTAAGACCTACGTGGGCTTTCAGAGTCAGACAGCTATCCCACTGAGGGCTGCTCAGTTGTAAAAGAATTTTCTGAGACAGTATGAGTCAAGCTTCTTTATTCCTCCGATTTCTCCCTCTTTTGTCACACTTTGCAGAATATGTGGCAAGTCACCAACTTGCATTTTACTTTGAAGACTTCAATTTCCTGTAGCTCAAGTAGACAACAGATTGAGTGAGGCATGAGGCAGGAGTGGGGTTGCAGCATGCTTAAAAGCTAGACACCAGAATCTCCCAGAAAAATGGGTTCCAGGAACGGTCTCATGTGATACAGGCATAGAGGCAGAGGTGGATGCAGACGGAGGGCCAGAAGTAGAAATTGAGCTGGTGAGAGATAGAGACACATCCTCCTACAATTAAGAAATGTGGAGGGGGAAAGAGCTAATAGAACTAAACCAACTGCACTAAGACTGCAAAGCATCATTAAAGCTCTGAGAAATGAATCATTCAGTCAAGAGTTTGGAATGATGGCATCTGTTCTTGGAGCTCTCAGTGGCTCATCTTCTTACAGTAAATACTCAATGAAGGGAAGAATGAGGTGTTAGCTCTTTAGTTGGGTCACCCCATGGAGACGCTGCCAAAACATTGCTGAAAGTGTTCCACACGAAATTCACCTCAGACCTTTGCAGCCCTCCGTCATAGTTATTTAAGAATGCCTTTCCTAAAAAGAGGCTAAGAGATGTGGTAAGTTAGGTAGTGAATTTACTAGTTCTTGAGTGAGGATTATCTAGAAAGTGCTACATTTAAACACTTTCAACTTTTACAAAGCGAATTTTAAAATAAAAATCAAGTGGTAATATTTTATGTTGTCAAAATGCTTAAATTGCACAAGATTTTAAGATGCCTCTAGAGTTAGATCTTACACAGGATTCTGTTATTCTGTAGACTATTATTTGGCCCGTGTATTAGTCTAATTAGGCTGCCATAACAAAATACCAGAGACCAGGTGGCTTAAACAACAGAAATGTACTTTCTCAGAGTTCTGGAAGCTAGAAGTCTCAGATTAAGTTCCAGAAGGGTCAGTTTCCAGGAAGAGCTCTCTTCCTGGCTTGTACACAGCTGTGTTCTCACATGGCCTTTGCTCTGTGCTCCAATGGAAAGAGGGAGAAAGAGTGGGGAGAAAAGCATGAGGTCTCCGGTGTCTTTTCTTAAAAGGACACTTGTCCTATCATATCAGGACTACACCCCTATGACCTAATGTAACACTAATTACCACCTAACACCTTATCTGCAAATATAGTTACATTGGGGATTAGGACCTTCACATTTGAATTTTTGGGAGATACAATTCACTCCCTAGCAATCTGTTAACAAGATCTCGGATATTTATGTGGTTTACCTACCAACGGAGGAAAAATTCTCCTCTCCACTATGAACTGACAAATTCATACATACCTTCTCCTCCAAATCCACATATGTACATCATCAGAAATAAACTACATTCTTGGAAATTAATCCGTGCATTTGTGTGTTGCAGTGTGGAAATCTGATACATTTCCCCTAGAATATTTCATGTTTCCTTGATGCTACTGATGAAAAAATTCCAATTTAACAAATCCTTCCACTCATGTTCTAGTCAAAATCACATGCTATAGAACAAAAATGTTAGGAGCTTCAGATTCTCTAAAAACCAGATTATTATTTACAACATGGCCTAGAATAATTGGTACTAAGCAATTTCATAGTTTTTATAGAAATACCTTTTCTCTTAACCAACAGGAGAGAAAATTGCACAGAAATTGCCCCCTGCAAAATAAGAGAAAATGTATTACACATTTTTGGGTACAGGAAAATGCCTATTACACTTTCATTTTTCAACCATGGCATACCACAGCGCAAAACCCAGGGGCAAAGAACTCACTTAACTAAGATACATCCCATACATCACAAAAATGGGGCTGCCTTTAACTGAAAGATGATGTAATATTTGAGGCAAGTATATTGTGTTACTGAGTTTTCTGTAGTTTTTCCTTGTAACTGTCACCATTTGGATATGATAAGTGAGGACAACTACTTGATATACTGTGTTTTATTTCCTACTCATGCATCATTTGGGCCAGAGTTTCTCCCAAGTGTGGTCCAGAGAGCCCTGGGGGCCCTCTGGTTAGTCTATAATGCTTCACGGGGAGGAAGAACTTGACTGGAGCAGGGGTACTGAGTAGAGTGATGGCTGCAGAAAGCAACTGAGGTCATGGTAGTTCTTACCCACAAAAGGAGGCCAAAGAGCAGGAGTCTGACAAGTCTAAAGCGTTAAGATTTATCACGCTGGGCTCACAGATGAGGGCACACATGAGATGATTAAACCCGAGGACCCCTTCTCTATCCCAGGACAGGCTTTTCCTCCTTTTAGCAAGCCACAGGACCCCAACTTGCTCTCCTTTCTTCTACTTCAACCCATTGTCCCCAGCATCAACACCCTCACCCAAGATGCACCGTTGAGCAGCCATGTCCTCTGGGCTTTCTTCCTCCATATTGCCCCAGAGGGACAAGATCTTATCTCTGTCACCTGGTTTGTTGCCCTTGACTAGGGGGACAGCCTACAATGCAGAAAGAGCAAACGCAGAAAGTTACAAATAGCCCAGAATTCTTACACCCCTCCGAGATGATCACTGGACTTCTGTCTCTCCTTCATTTCCGGGAATAAAACTCTCTGCAGATCCCTTGCTCCAAAGCAGACACTTTTAGCTGAGGGGCACTGGGTGTAGCTCATTGTCATTCCTATTTCACAAGGGGGTACTTTGTATTTTCGACATGCTCATGATGGGTGAAACGATGTTAGATGGCCTTTGTCCTGCACAAGATAGTTCCTCTCAAACTATTTCTTCATGTAGCATTTTATTAATCTTTTCACATTATTCACTTAAAAAATACCTTAGCAGTCCCATGGTATTTAAAATGCAAAGTAAAATAAAATTCAAACATTGAAATGCAGTATGTATGAAAAGTCTTTTACCTCAGTCTCACTATCTGACCTACTTCCACCTCTGACTGTCCATTGGGATAGCCAGTCTAGATTGTCCCTATATACATACATGTAAGCCAATACATATAGGAGGATTTACATATGCCTTTCTAAGTATGCATGTATGTGTATCTATCATCTATGTACCTATTTATCTATCATCCAGCTATCAGCCTTTTGTTTCTTAATATAGTAAAGTGTACTATACATTGTCCCAAAAGTTTGGGTGCAGTTTCAAGCTTTCATAATTTTAGAAGTATAAATATTATGAACTTTCACCAAAAAAACAAAATTTTAATTGTTTAAATTTTATTTATACTTATTGAGTCTTTTAAATTTTGAATAGTATATTTTTAATGTTAATTTTTTGTTTTCATCAACATTTGCCATCTTCATTTTGAGGGATTGAAATGTATATAACCCTGCCCTTGCTCTTTCCAATTACTGTGTCTTGGTGATTGTTTGTCGTGATATATGTAGACATCTGTCATTCTTTCTCAGAGTCATATTGTAGCCCATCGTATGAATGGATGAGAAATGATTTAACCAGCCTTCTGTTTATATACATTTTAGTTGCTTCTAATGACAATACAAAGACTATTCTTATATATATATATTTGCTCATTAATATTGGCATATCAATTAAGAATGTGACTAACAGTAACAACACTCTTTGTTTTAAATAGTTTTTTCCCTCCACATAATAGGAAGTCCAGCAGTGAGAGGTTGCAGGCAGTTTTAGCTGCTCAGCGATGCCATAATTCATTGAAAAACTCATGCTTTCTACCTTTCCATATCATCATTTTTAGTGCAGTGGACTTTTGTCCTCATCCTTGTCACTTCATGGTCACAGGATTGCTACCACAGCTCCAGGAGTCACATCCATCATCCAGACAAGAAGTAGTCGAGAGAAAGGGAAGCAACTACATCTGTCCCTTGGATGAGGACAGGGAAAGCTTTCCTAGAGCCTGCAGTAGATTTCCAGTTTTCAGATGATGATGATACCTCTCCCCATCTTCAAGGGAGACAGTAAGAGAATGAGGCTGCTAGAAATAGCTATTATGTTAACCAACCAACAGTGTCTGCCACAGCTAATTCATTAATTGGAAACATTTCCAGATCTTTTGAGGGACATTTTGCTGAAAACAATCCCCCCCCCTTTTTTTTTAAGATTTTATTTATTTGACAGAGAAAGAGAGCACAAGCAGGGGGAGCTGCAGGCAGAAGGAGGGAGAGAAGTAGACTCCCCACTGAGCAGGGAGCTGTATGTAGGGCTCAATTCTAGGACCCTGGGATCATGACCTGAGCCAAAGACAGACACTTAACCAACTGAGCCACTCAGGCACTCCTAAAAACACAATCCTAATTCTGCACTAAATGCTTTGTCTTCCCCAGACTTTCTGATAGCTCTTCTCTAAACCTCTACACTCCCTTTTGTCCTACCATCCAGTTTATTATTTAATTGTTTTATTTATTTTAGTATTCTCTCTACTTTGAGCTTGTAAAATGCTTTAGGGTAGAGACCTTGTACTTCTTTGTTGTTCACAGAAATGAGCAGAGTCATTAGTCTACGAATACGTACATTAGTTAAAGAGAAATGTAGAAAGCTACTAATTAACATTGTTTCAACCCTAAAATTTTGAAATGTTGGCAAGTGTTTCACCCAGACTACTAGGTCAGAAAATATTTCACCTTATACAGTTAGATTTTTTAAAAAGGTAAGTTTAATGTAACATGTATGATTCTATTTCAGTAATATCATTAGATTTTATGTATGTATAGTATAGGTGTACAGGTGCAGGAATAATTGGGAGAAGTATACACATCTTTCACTGCTGGATAATTGAGCTGTGGGGTTGTTTGGGGGGATAAAAAGAGATACAAGGGAAAAAGAAGGGGTTAGCTTTTCCTTTGTTATTTTCATTTGATAATATAAGATTTGAGTACTTGAGTAATTCAAAAATAAATAAGAAATTCAAGGAAAAATGAGACATCTCCTTTTTAGAAAACACTTGATGCATTTTGTAATAAAATTCTAAATATTCATAAGTGAAATTTTAGGTAAATAACTATTTCTGTAATAAGTAGAACAATTTAGCCCCTGCATTTGTATTAGTTCTTTGAATTATAGTTCCCTTTACAAAGAAAGAACTTAATATAATGAAACTATGTATAAAAGTCAGTATTTCAGATACATACTTCCTGTACTCTTTACTCTTTTAAATAAGTCAAAAGTTATTACTGATATTTTAAAATACGTCAGAAAATTATTACTGACTTTTTTTTAAAGATTTTATTTATTTATTTGACACAGAGAGAGAGATCACAAGTAGGCAGAGAGGCAGGCAGAGAGGCAGGCGG